>JACVVK020000140.1:1055000-1077500 GCA_018292915.2 Batillaria attramentaria
CGGCGTGGCTGAATGGTATAGCGTTGGACTTCCAATGCTCGGGTCATGAGTTCGAATCCCGGCTGGGGCCAAATATTTGTGCTGACTTTTTCATCGTTGCCCCGTCTTTGATATCACCCGTTTGTGGTGGAAAAGGACGTTAAACTCCCAAACACCCACCCACCTACCCACCCGCACCACTGCATCACTGCCCACACAAAACAATAATATCCAACTAGATCTTTAGTGTGCTCGTTTCCACGACTCGGAGAACTAAGGACATGACTGTGTTTTGCCAATCATGACCATCCTCAACACAGACTGTAAGCTTCGCTCTCCATCCACCCACGTCTTTTTTTGCCAGGAGAAGACCGGAAATAGACACGAGAGACCATAAAATGGCCTCTTGGTCTGGAAGATTGAATACTCGGAAATCGCAAGCATGATCAAAGCTCCCCATTCGATTACTTTTTTTCCCCCTTTCGACCTCATGGTCATACTGCGCGGTCGGGAGCCTGCACGCTTTTTAGTGCCGTTTAGTTTCGCCCAGAGGCGTCCGTGAAGCCTTAAACGTCTGCAAGCTAAACAAAACGCCGCCAACAGTGTCTTTAAAAATAAAATCAATCAAGCATTCAATAATAATACCAAAAAAAAAACCCTCTACGGCTGGGCAAAACTTTTTTTTGTCGCCTTCAACTTCTTTTTTTTACCTATTTTATTGTCCCTTTTTTTTTCTCTCTCTTTTTTTTTTTTTTTTTTTTTTTTTTTGCTGCCCCAGCTCGTTTGCCAGCTCCAGTTGTGTTCCTCCCAGGTCATGGGTGAAATCCACGGAGGGCTCGGAAGCTGGGACAATTTTTATTATGCATGATGATGGAGATGAGGATGATAGTAAGATGATGCTATGGAGGTCCATGTCCCTTTCGGGAAAGTCGGGCTTCTTCCTCCGTGGGAGGGGAGCCGGGATAGCCGAATGATAGAGCGCTGGACTCTCACTGCTCGGGTCGTGGGTTTAGTTTGTAGTGACTTCCCTATGCGAAACACTGCCTAGCGAGTGTAGTGTGCTGTACGAGAAGACTTGCAACGGAGATCTTTCTCACACAGTGTCAAAACGCAAACGGGGTTGTGGAATCAGGCTCCGCTGGGTTTTTACAGGAATTTCAGAGACGCTGTTAACTCTGTAACTGCGACAGAGTTGACTGTTCATTTTACAGTCGGATAGATTTTGTTTGTTTGTTTGTTTGTTTGGCTCTGTGTGTGTGTGTGTGTGTGTGTGTGTGTGTGTGTGTGTGTGTGTGTGTGTGTGTGTGTGTGTGTGTGTGTGTGTGTGTGTGTGGTTTTTGTTGCGTTTTGTTTTGTATTGATTTTTTCCTCTCTTTCTTTTCTTGACACACTGTTTGTGGCTTTTTGTTGAGACTGAAGACCATTAATCCAATATCAGTCTAAGCCCGAACATGGCCATTTGTCAATTTGTCTGGCTACACGGGCTACGCGAGATTGTCATGTATCCTGCTGACGATTTATGAAATGCTGTTTTGTACGCTGCATTAAACCAGACAGTATTTTCTAATCCAACGTCCGAATTAAATCTTGTATGGACACTATTCGTTGTATCTGATCAGAACAACGTGAGCCTGTGATATTCCATGCTGAACATGATATCATGCCGAGTCAGTTAAGCTAGACTTTATTTCCCGAGTTACGGGGGGGGGGGGGGGGGGCGCTGGGTTGGCCGAATGGTAGAGCGTTGGACTTCTAATGCTCGGGTCGTGAGTTCGTATCCCGGTTGGGTCCAAATATTTGTGCTGGCTTTTTCATCGTTGCCCCGTCTTTGATATCACCCGCATGTGGTGGAAAAGGACGTTAAATTCCCAAACACCCAACCACCCTCCCGAGTTAGGGCCAAAATCCTCGTCTGTGCCAGCTTAACCAGGTAACTTGCATGCGCACAAGTAAAACAACGTAACCCCCCCCCCCCCAACACACACACACACACACACACACACACACACACAGAGGAGTTGTCACACGGGTGGGTGGGGTGGGGGTGGGTGTTTGGGGGTTTAACGTCCTTTTCCACCACATACGGGTGATATCAAAGACGGGGCAACGACGAAAAAGCCAGCACAAATATTTGGCCCGAGCCGGGATCCAACTCACGACCCGAGCATCAGAAGTCCAACGCTCTACCATTCGACCACCCCGGCTCCCCGAGTTGTCACAAGGAAAGGACATCAACCCTGGACGGAGACTGTCTGGTTTCCCTATTGCTCAGTGCGTACACCGCCCGCTCTGTGAAGTATGCGATGAGTAGAACTTGATAGCTCAGCTTGTGGTGCGGGCCAGCTAACAAAATATACATATCATTTTCCGATTCAATGTGCGTTTAGCCGGCCCCACCACCGGTGTCGGACTTGAGACTGACATCAAGACTGACAACGAAGAGAAACGTAATTCTCCCAAGATCAGTAATAATAATAATAATAATAATAGTAATGAGTATTGTACAGGCGCTTTACCCAGTTTCATGAATCGTCTCAAAGCGCCACAAACTGAACCCACTACGCACGTTCACGTGAATCACACGCATTCTCTCGCACACTGGACGTCAGTAAACACATTACAATCACGTGGTGCGAAGGGTCAGCTCAGCTATTTCAATTTCGGAATTTAGAATTGCATTTATTTTTCAAACTTGGTGGCTGAACCGGCATTTCCAAAGCAGAGGGGGAGGAATACGAAGTACCCAGAGAGAACCCCCGACGATCGGCCCGAATGAACGGTGCCACATACGAGAAGGATCGCACTGGTGACAAGTCTCAACCACTAGACCACCGACCGCCCCGTCAGTAAAGATAAACAAACTGTGTTTTATACTAAGTGGTGAGAAACGCAAGAACTGGATGCTGCTACAGCTGGAAGTTGAGTTACTAGCACGGAGCCAAGAAACCGCCGTTCCGGCGTTTTACCACAAAACGTTTCGGCATCTGCCTACTCAGATGGCGGGGACATCAAGATGGCGATAAACTGCGCGTGATTAACCTCGCTCGTTAACTTAGATCTAAACAAATCCCGGCACGCACCTTCATTCATGATCGTGTCTGCGACACACACACTTGCAGGAAAAGGGTCGTAAAGTAGGAATCGGGACACCATGCTGTAAACAGGTTTCAAATACAGAGTGTTGGCTCCTTTCCTGAGGTGAAACAGATGTGCAGAGACGCCTAGTGACCAGATAACCCACCAGGCAATGAGCCAAAGGTGAACGAACCATTAATTATATCGCAAAGTCTACCTTGCTCTAAAACTCGGGGGAAAAAAAGTTTTCAAAAAATTCCATCGTTTAGACGAAAAGGGCCCGAGGTAAGAGCCATGAGTTTGAGGCCCAAAATAATGTCCTTTAAACAGGCGAAGTTGGAAATCTACCCTCATTTCGACGAAAAGAGCCTCAACGCGATGGATTCGATAAACATTAACTCTTTCTTTTTTCGGATACGGCAGAGGTCGGAAATCGTGTCCGAAATGGTATCAAAGAGAGAGAGAGAGAGAGGGGGGGGGGGGGGAGGAGTATTCACACTTCACCAGAACTGTTTACTCAAATATACATCACAGGTCGGGTATCAAAGAGAGAGAGAGCGTGTGTGTGTGTGTGTGTGTGTGTGTGTGTGTGTGTGTGTGTGTGTGTGTGTGTGTGTGTGTGTGTGTGAGAGAGAGAGAGAGAGAGAGAGAGTAATCACACTCCCACAACTGTTTACTCAAACATATATCATCCCTCCAGCGAGACAAGATCCAGAAAAAGTAGCCGCTTCAGAGGGTGCTTCGTGTATATATCCCTTCCAAAAGTTCATTCACCTATGAGAGATACACCAAACAGACGTCCCAGCAATAAAGAACATCCACGGGGCAGCACCACCAGATCATATTGACAGGACGTTACCAAGAAGCAATTTCCATAATTTCTGGCTGAGGAGCCGAAAACGAGAAAGAAACCGTTCTGCCTTTGACAGATCTTCAAAGATGAAGGAGAGGTGCCTGACACTTTGGTGCCATGGTTATCCTAAATTACGGGAACGTCCTGAGCGTACGTCCCTCATTGATTTCTGTGGCCTCTTTGGGCGTATAAACTTTGGGTCCTTGCGTGTGGCGCCCGTACATTTACCGGTGTTATCAATGTTGTTGTTGTTGTTGTTTGCTGTTGTTGAAGATACTGAAGCTGTTGTTGCCAGCGTTTCAGGGCTGAACAGGTTCAGTGTGTGTGTGTGTGTGTGTGTGTGTGTGTGTGTGTGTGTGTGAGAGTGAGGGACTCAAGACACTTTATTGATAGGCCGGCGGCCCCTACAAGCTCCGGTGAATACGTGACCAGATGGGGGGGAGAGAGAGAGAGAGAGCATGTGTGTGTGTGTGTGTGTGTGTGTGTGTGTGTGTGTGGAGGGAGAGAGGAGTGACGTTGGAGGGGGGGGGAGGGGTCTGGAGGACGATGGTATATGTGGAACTATTCAATACTCGATGTGTTTGGGTGTTTAACGTCCTTTTCCACCAAGTATGGGTGATATCAAAGAAGGGGCAAAGGAAAAAAAGGCCGGAACATATATTTTGGTCCAGGTCGGGATTCGAACTCATAACCCCAGCATTGAAAGACCAACGCACTACCGCTCGGGCTATCCCGTCTCCCCTAGTCAATGCTCGTGATCTTTCAAGTATTAAGTAAGGTTTGACATTGCACGGAAGTGTTAAAAATGTTTCTGTCTGAGACAATCATTCAAGTCTGATTATTTAGGCTGATCTGGCGTGTTTTACTTGCACAGTTAGTAATCAAACTAACCAAAGGTATCATTTCAGCATAAAGAGGCCTACCTTCCGTCCCTATCACCCCCCCCCCACCTCCCACCTCCCCCTCGCCCCCCCCCCACCCCCCCGACCTCCCCCGACCTTTTTTTTTTAACAACGTAAACTAGCCCAGGTCTTCAACAAAGCATTTATACACAGATGCCTCTGAATATCTGGGGAGGGGGGGGGGGAGGGGAGGGGGGGGATCTCATGAAGTGGATTTGTGTCCGGGAAAAGTAACGCGTTTTGTGGCATCCCTGTTACTCTGCTTGGTACATCTCCAGAACTAGCTAGCAAGGTAAATCCCCCCCCCCCCCGGCCACCCCCCTCCCACCCCACCCCCTCAAAACGAAGAAAAAAATATCGTTCCTTAATGGGTTAATCAGTGCAGCTTGGATCAAAGGAACAACCATGGTGAATAAATTACGATACACCTGTTCCAGATTATTTGTTTGTCATCGGATAGCGTTAAAGAGCATCTCCAGAGGCACCATCCGACAGGAACGCGCCAAAACTCACTCTAGCAGATGAAGGAGCTATCAGCGGGGGCATCACCTTGGCCAGATTTTGACCCTATCCAGGAATCTGAACCGGATACCGTATCAGTTTGTAGACGTCCTACATCTATGGTAAGCAGAGTCTGGCTAAAAGGAACGAGAGGTTAGTGGATACTTTCCGCTGGTAACTATAGTGAAGATACTGCAACTGCAATTGTTATTGTTGTTGTTGTTGTTGTTGTTGGTTTTGTTTTTGTTTTGTTTCGTTTGTTGTTGTTGCTGTTGTTTTGTTTTTGTTTTTTGTT
This sequence comes from Batillaria attramentaria, assembly GCA_018292915.2. Classification (NCBI taxonomy): domain Eukaryota; kingdom Metazoa; phylum Mollusca; class Gastropoda; family Batillariidae; genus Batillaria; species Batillaria attramentaria. The sequence continues at coordinate 1,060,606 of JACVVK020000140.1, forward strand.
TTTTTGCTGCCACAACTCTTTGCCGGCTCCAGAGGTATTCCTCCCTGGTAATGGGTGGAATCCACGAGGGGCTCGAAAGCCGCTGGGGCAATTTTTTTTTATTACGCATGATGATTGAGATGAGGATGATGGTAAGATGATGCTATGAAGGTCCGTGTGGTTTGGGACTGCGGGACAGGGCCGCATTCCACGCTTCCTGTCATAAATATCCCGGCATTAACCAGGCACGGGAACTACGGCACCTGCGGTGCCAGTCGTGTAATCCCAAGGGTAGCACCCCCAAAGTCGCACCCGTGAAGTGGGTGAATCTCGGCTGTGTGCAACAGCCTCCCCACTGGGGCCATAGCACACCCGCTCTGGGTAGGAGCCGACCTAGGTAGGAAAAATCCCGCTTGCCTCTGCTATGACTCGAACCCGGGTCTCCAGGTCCATGGTCCGAAGTGCTAACCACTAAGTTGTGTTCGTTTGTTTGTTTATTTATGAAAGTTTGTTGTTTGTAATTGGTTTTTGTTGTTGTTGTTGTTGTTGTTGTTGAGTTTCAACCGTATCTTTGACATTCAGCAAATTTATATTACCTAAGACGTTAAAGATCATTCATGGCCTTGTCAAATCGAATAACGAAAAGAAAACTCAGTCATGAATCCAAGAATCGTTCTTTGTTGTTTACTCGTAGTTTACGCATAGATCCACGAAATGCATTTGAAACGAATGGACATTCTTGCTATCTGCGTACATCGTACAACTGGCCAACGAAATCCAAGGCCGTGTTGAAAAACTGTTTTCTTTATTCGATTCCGTGCCCTCTCTCGCCCCCCCCCCCCTCCCCTAACCCCCCCCCCCCCCCCCCCCCCCCCCCACCCCCACCTCCCAGTGTTCTATAGTCACGGGTGATGCGCTTCCTGTAAACGTCAAGATAAAAGCTGAAGGTCGACACCTTCAGTTTAGAAGTAAATTTTCACGCCTGTGCTGTAGAATGTGTTTCGGCAGCTTCGTATCATGTTCTCGCCGACCTAATCTTGTCCTGCACTAAAAACACTTGGCACCTGATTGGGTGATAACGCTGTGGGTATCCTTCAAGCGCCGATAAGGGCTGAAACATAGTACTTGGTCTGTGTCCGATTTCACCACTTTGCAAATTGGGTACAGATGTTGGATCCTCCTTCTCCTCCTCTTTCTTCTATAACTTTTTGTGAACATTTTTATCTGTTTCTTGTTCGGCAAGATGGCATTCCTTCAAGTCAAAGACCATGTTCTGTGTATATTAATCATATGTCATACAGACGGAGTGATAAAGGGAAAGAAATGACCATTTCGTCAAGTGCTTCGTGCCAAGGGGACTAACTACACGACACAAGTGATGTCCCTTTGGCTGACTGCTAGTTTTGCTTTGATTTTTTTTTCTTTGATCAAAAAGGTCTGCGTGTTGTTGTTGTTGTTGTTTTCCTGGGGTCGACCATTTAATGACTTTTGAATGCGAGTCGCAGCCGGAACGCGTCGATCTGCCGCTGCAAATACCCTGAACAACATACCTAGTCGTGTAGGAAAGTGCCCGCGTTTTGACTGTCGTCAGTTATCGGCTCGAAACCTACGATCTTTCGAATACACCACCCGCTATCTACGAACAGGAACATGGCCGTGAAAAAGGACGTGAAACCGCCAAGCAAACAAGCACGCAACAAATCCACCACCAGACAGAACCGATATGGTGAATAAAAGGACTTGAATACGTATGACGGGCATACAACGTCGTGTGAAAACTTCCTACATATTCGTAATCACTCACAAGAACAGGGTCACCCTAACTGCTCCCTCTGACGCGTGACTGCGTGGAGTGGGAAGAAGAGGGTACTGAACATCGAGGCTGTTTATCTGTTGCCGTCTGTATTGAATAGTCATTAAAGGGAGGACCGGGGTCATTCACCGCACGACCCAAACGCCAGCGGCTCTCAGGATGAGGTCGTTACGCTGCAAACGAACCATGCCATCCGTTCTTAAATGAGAAGGAGCAGGTCACGATTCTCTAGAATCGAATGAGCTTGTGGTGCTGGGTTCCATGAATTGTATGTGAGCGTCAGAATAGGAACCCTCAAGTCATTCTTGTTACCATTAACTCCAAGCCCACAGGAATCATTTCTAGGCAGCGAGAAGCTTAAAGGTCCTTCTTCCAACATTTCTAAGCTGAGCAAATCTTTCTGAGCTGTTTTGGTCGTGTCTAACATTGCACCACTTAGACACCTGCACAGTGACAGCATCTTATAGGGTGGGTGGGTGTTTAGGAGTTTATCGTCCTTTTCCATCACGTGTTGGTGATATCAAAGACGGAGCAACGAGGGAAAAGGCCAGCACATATATTTGAACCATTGGAATATCTGGACGACTATGGGATGTCCGTAACTATTCAATACTCAATGTGGATGTTTGATGGTTTAACGTCCTTTCCCACCACATATGGGTGATATCAAAGAAGGGAAAAGTGAAATTGGGCCCGCACATACATTTGGCCCAACTGAGCCGGGATTCGAACTCACGACACGAGCATTGAGAGTCCAACGCTCTGCCATTCGACTATCCCGGCTCCCCGACAGCATCTCACAGATTGGCATCGCGCCAACATAAGGCTCAACTCAAAGCGAAAACAAGTCCTCTGCTGCAGCCGTGTTATGGTCATTCGCTTAGCGCAGAGGGTGGGTGGGTAGGTGTTTGGGGGTTTATCGTCCTTTTCCACCACATACGGGTGATATCAAAGACGGGGCAACGATGGAAAAGCCAGCACAAATATTTGGCCCCAGCCGGGATACGAACTCACGACCCGAGCATTAGAAGTTCAACGCTCTACCATTCGGCCACCCCGGCTCCCCGCTTAGCAGAGGAGCTTCGGGCGTTTGAAGCTTCGTGCCAGGCGTCAGTGTATTGCATTATGAGCTCTACAATGTCGAGCGTACAGGCTCACTCACAAGTATAAGTGTTTGGAAAAGCTGGGGCATTTTTCTGAAGCCGAGACTTATCGTGAAATAGGTGAGTGTAAGTGAACACCCCGAGGATTTCTATCGTCACCTGGAAAAGGGATCTAAGTGTTATGGCTTTGACAGACGCTTAGTCACTTTTTCCAGGTAACGGTGTAAATACGTCGTTCAGGAGAGGCCCCTGAGATAGAAACACAATCTGCTAGTTTTTTTCGTCCCCATCGATGAGTGCATCCTTGCCGTTGGAGATGGGGCTTGCGTGTCTCCATGACCCCGAGAGCTATGCCGGCGGGAGATTCGTCTCCTGGTAGGGCCACCCATGCTGGACAGGTCGAAGGGTAGAGGCCAGACGAAGCGCACTCACTGGTCCTCCAGGATGGGGGTTTGAGTAGGGCTAACAACCCAACTCTTTAAAAGAAAACCTGTTACAGAAACTACAACCACAGACCCACAATCTTCCTGATGGTGGTCGACTGGGTCATGAGGCAAGCCACCGACGGCAAGAGGACAGGGATCCAGTGGACCTTCAGCAAACAGCTCGAGGACCTGGATTTCGCGGACGACATCGCCCTCCTCTCCCACAAGCAACAAGATGCGCAGGAGAAGCTGAACAGAGTCGCCGAAGAAGCTGAGAAGACCGGCCTCAAGATCAACATCAGCAAGACCGAAGTCATGAGAGTCAACCACAAACAGCACGACCCCATCCAGCTGCACCAGGAAGACATCAAAGAGGTGGACAAGTTCATCTACCTCGGCAGCGTTGTCAGCAAGGATGGAGGAACGGACGAAGACATCAAGAGCCGCACCAACAAAGCCAGACATGCCTTTCGCACTCTGCGCCCCATCTGGAGATCCACAGCCCTATCCCTGCGAAACAAGATCCGGATCTTCAACTCAAATGTGAAGTCGGTCCTACTCTATGGCTCGGAGACATGGCGCACCACCAAGACAGGCTCCCACAGGCTGCAAACCTTCATCAACAGATGCCTCCGCAACATTCTCAACATCAGATACCCACTGGTGATCACCAACCAAGACCTCTGGGAGCGAACAAGACAGGTCTCCATCGAGCAGGAGATCAAGAAAAGGAAATGGGGATGGATCGGACACACTCTGCGAAAGTCAACATCAAATGTCACCAGGCAGTCCCTTGATTGGAACCCCCAGGGAAAGCGCAAAGTGGGCCGACCGAAGCAGACCTGGCGGAGGAGTACGGACGCTGAAGCCAAGGCCGCCGGAACGACGTGGGCCAAACTAAAGAGGGCGTCCCAGAACCGAGTGCGCTGGCGGAGTGTGGTTGCAGCCCTATGTTCCCCAGGGAATAAAGAGGACTAAACTAACTAACTAAACTAGTTTTTTTCGTCCAAACAGTGAACGTGTGTGTCCACGTGAAATTGATTGTTTAGTTCAATATTTGTTTCATAATTCAATAAATCGAAACAAAGTCTGGAACTGCTTTTGTGTTGCGTGAGATGGATTTGCTGTAATTGTATTAATATACTGCACATGCCAAACCAGTTTTATGTGGTTTTTATTAACTTTTCATTATTTTGTTTCTAGTTGTGAGTCCACAGACAATTTTCCATGTTATACCTGTTATTTAATAGACAACAAAGTATTTCTGAATCTGATTTTTTTCAAATCTCCCCCCCCCCCTTTCCCACCCCTCCCACCTGCACCATCCCTCAACATCTACGTCGAACCAATCCACCCCCCCCCCCTACCACCCCCAACCCCTCCCCCCTCCCCTCTCCCTCCCACACACACACAGAGGAAGTATTTATGATCTGCGAATGCGAACTTCAACTCCGTCTGTAGACTCTCGAGGCGAACATATACACCTCGTTGTATCGCTGGAGGGAGCAGCAAGTGAAGGAAGAGGCTTGCATACGAAGTGTCTCATGAACTCATCACCACACGTCAGTATTCACGCCAGGTGGAACTCAGTTCTAGCGCGTCACGTGTTTATGATCAGCAAGCGAGTTGATCGCATAAACATTCAGCGTTCCACTGCAGACGAAGAATCGATGGAGGAGGAATCATGTAATCAACCGGTAGCCAGACTACACAGACTAAAATAGCCCGAGTATAGTGGACAAAATGGTTCTTGATTGTTTGTTTGTTTGTTTTTGTGGATGTTGTTATTGTTGTTGTAGTTGCTGTTTTTTCTTGTTTGGTTTTGTTGTGGTGGGTTTTTTTTGTTGTTGTTGTTGTTTGTTTGTTGTTGGGTTTTTTTTTTGTTTTGTTTTTTTTTTGTTTTTTTTTGGTGGTGGTGGAGGGGGTGGGGGGTGGGGGTTGTGTTGTAGCGAGGCAGATTTTTTTTTAAATATGCCACTAACATCAGCAAAGTATGACTACTGTCAAATGGCAAAAAGGACTCAGATGCTTGTCAAATCCCATGGCGCTTAAACCCATTCACCAAAACTTTAATGACTAGTTGCGTTCCACAATGTGGGGTGCAGTGACTATCTGCAAATACAGAATGAAAAAAGACCATATCCCATCTTACGCCGTGCATTTTGGGCAGCTTGGGCATACACGGCATATAAACTTCAGAAGCAGATCATAACTGTCGTAAGAATCGATGATATGGACAGATGAAACGGTTATGTGTAAGGGAATCATCCTCAAACTGAGTCGCACCCGAGAAGTGGGTGAATCTTGGCTGTGTGGCAACAGTCTCCACATCAGGCTCATAGCACACCTGCTCTGGGTAGGAGCCGACCTAGGTAGGAAAATTAATAACAAATAAATAATATGGGTATTTAAGGGACGCCCTCCCTGTCTCGGGAGCTCAGGGCGCCTTACAGTCAACACACACTCACTCACCCAGAAACACACGCAACATGCCTCCACACATATATTTATCTACAAATACATACTGTGCAGCAACATACACGCTTGCCTCGGCTGGGACTCGAACCCGGGTCTCCCGGGCCATGGTCCGAAACGCTAACCACTACACTACAGGGACCGGTTCGTTAATTGAGCTCAAAGAAGTACATACAGCAGTAATGTACCGGAACGTGTCAAGCATTGTACACTGAAGACGCCCCACAACACGCAGAACAAACCCGATACAAACACTGCCATAGTGGAAGTTTGCCAGGCTGACTAGAACACTTATACAGTATTTGCGGACGATGAACTCATGGTAGTTCTTGGTGTTTGCTGACCCGTGCCATATCTTGAGGACGCTTCGATGAAGGCACTCTCACGGATGAACTGCGAAAAAGAACGACATGGGTGGGGGGAGCACTTTAAGAAACACTTCTACGTTTTCAGTCCAAGATGGCGAAAGCGCAAAGGATGTGAGACTGCACTTAGCCCCCCCCCCCCCCCCTTTTTTTTTTTTTTAAATTACAGTCGAATTTTCCGATTTTCGTCTTGGGGAGTCGTATATACAGGCATTTTAACAATCGTAGGGCTTAACTCCTGTACCCCCCCCCCCCCTTTACCGCCCTCTCCTCCCCCCCCCCCCTCACACCGCAAACACAGTTTTAAAAAACAAACGCATAGCAAACAAAAACAAAAACAAAACAAAAAAAACCTCACACACTAATGGGGAGCTGATAAGAGAAGACTGTTGGCAGCTGATAAGAGAAGACTATTGAAAAAGACCACCTGAGACGGTTGTAGGGCAGTAAAAGCATGCTGAAACGTAATGCTTGTGTCTACTGATTGGGCAGACTACCTGCTGTTTCTTTATTTAGTTCTGGTACAAGGGGCCGAAACTTTAGCTGATGGCTTATTCTGATTGGTAGCGTTCAGTAGTGGTGTAGTTCGCCCGCAGGTCATATGCAGGAGGGGCAAATGTACTCCAGAACTCCACTCAGCGGGGCGATTGTATCCTGCCCTTCAGTCCGGTCAGCTCTCGCGATATTGCTGTGCTATTTTTATCTAGAGGCTCGTTTCCGGAAAGTTTTGTAATTAAACAGATACTATACACGCACACATATACATAATTATTCACCATCTGATTGCTACATTCGTATAACGCTTTCGTTGAAGTTACATTCATAAAACCAAGTTAGTTGTCAAGTGACTTCAAGTCAACTCTCGAGACCCAAAATCCAGGATACATTTGCACCTCGTCCCGCGCAACTGGTGTACATTAATTTTGCTCCCCCTTGCAAATGACTGGTATACATTTGCACCCCCTATCAGCCGAACTATACCAGTTGAGCCTTGGCAGCTGATAAGAGAAGACTGTTGAAAAAGACCACCTGAGACGGTTGTGGGGCAGTAAAAGCAAGCTTAAGTAGCCCCGTGAGGAATGTGATATCCTGTTATGCTTCATTTCGTCCAGGTTGCGCGGGAGTATTATCATGATGATAAGACTTTTTATTTCATTTTTTTACTACTTTATTGTCCCTTCCGGTAAATCCGAGCTGCTTCCCTCGGGGTAAGCGCGTCGCCGCGGTGCAGCGCCACCCAACACACACACACACACACACACACACACACACACACACACACACACACACACACACACATATATATATATATGTGTGTGTGTGTGTGTGTGTGTGTGTGTGTGTGTGTGTGTGTGTGTGTGTGTGTGTGTGTGTGTGTATTACAATTTTGATTAGTGGTGTGATAATTATTATTGTTTTCTCTGTTAATAAACCATGGGAAAATATCAAGCTGTTTACAACCACAAAACTAGCTTAGTTGACTGGAAAACAGCAGTGTTAAATACTCGAAAATGATCCCCCTCCCCTCCCCCCCCCCCCCCCCCCCCCAAAAAAAAGCCCAACCCTCCTCCCCCCCTTCCTCCTTCTCCGACCGTCAGCTCGCATCTACTAACCTTAATTTGCAATTGCAGTGTTGTGGCTGGACTGACCTTTGGTTTGATTAAAAAGAAATAAATGCTGAATTCAAAACGCTCGTAACGGCCCTTCAACCTCGTCAATTGTCTCTTCATGTTTGAGGTGTTTACAAAACTGGAATACTACTACTCCTTATCACTGTCAAAACACAGCCCCGGCCACATCCAGATGACCCCCCATCGATTAGAAAAGGGGAGGCCACTGACCGGTTGTAATTATTTCCCTTTCGGACGTGGCAGGCAAACACAATCCACGTGAACGGTCAGTTATTCCCCCTTCGAAACGACAGCCCTCGTGAGTTCCGGCGGAACTTCATCGAATCCAGATTGAAATTGACTTTATCAGTGTCGAAGCCGTGTTTGGGGATGCTCATAAAGAGCAAGAGACTGGGGGTGAATGCCCGGATGTGACGATAGTGTTTTTAGGGGCAAACAGGATGAGCACGGTTCCATTACACGCACCGTGTCCCTGTCAATCTTGGTTACCATTAAGTGCGCATCTGGTTTGGGAGACGTCACTGAAATGAAAGAAAGCACTGAACTGCCAGATGGATGGGCTGGATCACAGATGTGATGTGCCTGAAACTGTCAACAATAATCAGAGGGTGAGGGGTGGGTGTTTGGGAGTTTAACGTCCTTTTCCACCACCTACGGGTGATATCACTGGCAAAGACGGGGCAGCGAGAAAAGGTCAGCATAAATATTTGGCCCTAGCCGGGATTCGAACTCACGACCCGAGCATTGAGAGTCCAACGCTCTACCATTCGGCTATCCCGGAACTCCCAGTAATAAGAGTGAACTGGGCAGGGTGTGTGAGAGAATGCGCCTGATTCACTAGAACAGTTCGTGGTGGGGTGTGATGAAGTCAATGCTGGCAGATATTGCTGAACTTGTGTCCGGTGTCGGTGTGAGAGAATGCGTGTGATTCACGTGTGTCTGCTTGACTGGTTCAGTTCGCGGCGCTTGAGCAGAGTCCGAGAAGACCACACTGCACGCATGAGAACAAAAAGGGATTTACTTTCTCAGCTTTTTTTCCCCCCTGAACTCGAGTTGCTAACTATAGCTCCCGGTAACTTGATTGAAGCCTCCCTAATCCTCTTGACTCAGGCGTCAGTCAGTCCCCCAAACTCCCCCAGCCTTTCATAAACACACCACGGTACTAACTTATAGTCTGCAAGACATGCCCGCTATCATCTGCAAGAAGGACCTAAATACCAAGAATCTGAAAGACGCTTAGGCCCTATTTTACGGATGACCGTAGATGCTTTTTTTGGACCCAGGGTTGAGAAAACACAACATGTGCGGAAGGCAAACAAATTCTTTGTCTTATTTTGCTGCATGACTGAGATGCAGCAGAGCGTGTAGTTATTGGCAAGGGAGCTGACTGTGAAAAACATCGTCAAGCACGGGGTTCCTTTTTCCAACAGGGTTTTGCATGTCACCACGCTGTACAAGTGAACGAGACATAACTGCCTTCGCTGCCGAAATGGATGTTACACCTCTCACGAATGATCATCCTTTCTTTTTTCTTTCTTTTCTTTTCTTTCCTTTTTTCCTTTTTTTTCTTTCCTTCTTTTTTTCATTTCTTTTTTATCTTTCTTTTTTCTTTCTTTTTTTTTTTCTTTTTTTTTTTTGGCCAATTAGAAAACCGGACAAACTCCGACACCGTTCCAAAGCCTGAGAGAAACTGAAACCCACCTCTCTGAAATGACCTTTTTTTTAAAGCCAATTAGACAACCGACCAAACTTCCACGCGGTGCCAAAGCCCTAAAAGCTTTCACACCGAGGTAGCCCAACCCACGTGCCTATTTTCTGAGTCGGTTCCGCTGGGGAAGTGAGACTGGATTACCTATTAATTTGTCAGTCTTTTTTCTTCTTCTTCTTCTTTTTTTTAATCTTGTCCTTTGTACAGTTGTAGCTTCCTATATTCAGAGCATTCACATTCGCTCTGGTATTCTGAATTTTCTGAATGACGGTCCAGTCATTTGGAACAGCCTGCCTGCCCATGTTCGCCATGCAGAGTCAACGGACTCTTTTAAAGTCGCTTTAAAGTCTTATTTCTTCCGGCAATATTATACAGACTAACTTCTTTATCATCACTGCTATCATCATTGTCATATTAGGTTGTCGTGTCAGGATGTATCATAGCTGTGTGTATGTAACGTGTATGTGACGTGCATATCATGTGTAACTGTATGTAATGTGACATATTTCATATATATATGTATGCACTGTATCTCCACCCTACTATTGTGAGGCGCCCAGAGCTCCAGCAGGAGGTTGGGCGCCAGACAAATCCTCATTATTATTATTATTATTATTATTATTAATTTCCTCCACACCCCAGATTAAACTTTTCTGGCTTTGACTTTAAAAGAGACCCATGACGAGTAGCCCAGAAGAAAACAACAACAACTGCTATCAAAAGACGGGAGATGTGGTCTAGTGGTTAAGGCATTCACCACGGATTCTGAGGCAAAATCCCCAGAATAAACTTTTCTGACTTTGACTTTGAGAGAGACCCATGACGAGTAGCCCAGAAGAAAACAACGACAACGACAACGACGACAACAACAACAACAGCAAGAACAACTGGTATCAAAAGACAGGAGATTTGGCCTATACTGGTTAAGGCATCCACCACGGATTCTGAGGCCGTGCAGGTTCGAATTCTCGGTGGGCAGGAATTTGGTGGCAATTTTCCTGATCAAATCGAGCCACATTCACGTGAAGACTCGTTTACGGTGCCTCTCTCGCCTGCGTGTACACACGCACGTGCAATATCAAGTGTGTACGTTAAACGGGAGAATCGCGGAACGGAATACCGCCAGTCACCCGCCATGCATGAAGGGTGGTGGGTTCGGGGGAGTGGGGGGGGGGGGACAACCCGAATTTCCCAGAAATAGTGTAATGAAGAGTATCAAAGAGTATCAAAGTTTTTTTTTTTTTTAAACCACAAACAAGTATCTTAACGTGATTGGATACATTCTTATACGGTGATTATGATTGTATTATTTTTATTATTATTATTAATGTCAGAACGCATCGGTACTCCATCGTTCACCGGGAGAGAAACACACACAAACACACACACACACACACACACACACACACACACACACACACACACACACACACACACACACACACACACGGCGTGCCGCGACCAGCTAGCCAGAGGCATGCAGTAAACACATCTGCATAGAGATTTTCCGCAAGCCGGAGCAGAGAACATTGTCTGTTTTGATTATCCATGTCTGTTTGCGGATTGAGTCAGTTAGGGTTTGAGGGGGCAGGCATGGCCCCGCCTGTACGCGTTTTACTTTGACCTAGCCTACAGTTCTCTTGCCCCACACTAAGTTACGTGAGGAAGCTTGCATGTTCTTTTCTTGCGGGGGACGGGCCTGATCTGAGAAGGCAGTACACGTATTAGGATTCCCTTGTTACGACTTTCAAACTTAATAAGTATTAAGTATTGCGGGACGATTCAAGGGGATCTACTCCGTACTGAGGGTGGACAGTTAGTTAGTTAGTTAGTTAGTTAGTTAGTTAGTTAGTTAGTTAGTTAGTTAGTTAGTTAGTTAGTTAGGGCTTAACGCCGCGCAAGCAACAAAGACTATTTCGCGGCTACTGAGGGCCGGTGGACGAAACTGAAAACTGGTAATGATGATGATGACGACCGTGACGACGACGACGACGACGACGATGATGATGACGACGACGACGACGATGACGATGATGACGACGACGATGATGACGACGATGATGAGTAAGGAGTAAGTAAACTGAGGCATCAGGTGGGAGATTATTCCATAACTGTGCCCCTGAGTAAGAGGGACTTGATTTGAACAAGTCTAGTCTGGGGCGTGTGACGAAGAGACGGTTCCTTGGCGTGCTGTACCCGATGAGAGACACGAGCACGCACCCGTGCTTTCTTGAAAGTGCATTTCTTTCCAGTAACGGGAAAAAAAACACCTTAATTTTGAAATAATTTTGTTGTCCGCTTTCTTCCGAAGAAAATGGATTATCCTGAAATAAGTGTAATACTGTGTCTATATATCGAGTACAGGAGGAAATAATATGATCATCGCAAGGCCCCATTAGGTCGCATCAATTTCAATGGACGCAAAGGAGTGCACGTACTAATTGGATACCTCTGGAAAGTTCATAAGAGGTTTTGCTAACGACAGCAAAATGATTGTGGGCATCCTCATCTGTGAAACCGGCAGAATTTTCTCATCATAACGATTTGTCAGAGCGCGCGCACGCGCACACACACACACACACACACACACACACACACACACACACACACACACACACACACACACACACACACACACACACACACACTTACACAGGAAGGAAGGCCGGATGAAATCTTTATATTTCGCAAAGGTAAAAAGATGTTGGTCAGCAGACCTATTTTCTATCCTGCCATAGCTAATAGTACTACACAGGGGTTCCTGGGTGGGTGTTTGGCAGTTTAACGTCCTTTTTCACCACGTAAGGGTGATATAAAATAATAATACTACACAGAAGCGTAAGCAAGAAATGAAAGCGTCAATAATACAAAACACAACAAAACAAATACAAAATTTGTTATGAACTTTCCAGAATCCCAAAATTAGGTGTCCAATTAGTACGTGCACTCCTTTGCATCCATTGAAATTGATGCAACCTAATGAGGCCAAAACAAGTCTCGATGAGAGAGAGAGAGAGAGAGAGACAGACAGACAGACAGACCGACAGACAGAGAAGGCATCTATGGAATGAGAAAACCGCAGCGGAACCCCAAAAACGTCCATTTACTGAAATTTGCACAAGTTTACTGATAGACAGCTAGACACACTACCTGTCAATCAGAGGCGCTGGTCGTTGCAAATTACCAGAATGGCAGCAAATTGCCAGGAGCATCGTCAGACATTATCCCCCCCCCCCCCCCAAAAAAAAAAAAAACTTTCTGAAGAGGCATACATCAGCGATTCACTCAGCCGCTCAGCGTGGCAGAGAGAATATTATATTTTGTGTTCTCGGTTTTGGCTCAGTCTTAAACCGACTACGACCCAGCAGCGCTGTGCTACAATTCCTTATAAAAGTTTTATAGTGAAGTTAGATATGGAGTATAATCATGTCTCCTAAAAGGCACTGTGACATACAAGTAAATGTATGTGAAACGGAAAGCTTCAACAGGAGACTGCCCATATATAGTCCCCCCCCCTCCCCCTTCATCCCCCCCCCCCCAAAAAAAAAAAAACAGTACTGCAAGTAGCTGTTCTGTTATAACTGTACACAGCTTCCATTAGTACTGCATACCATTGTCATAAATATTATGACTTTGTGTTTACCGATAATTGAAGACTATGTACCAACCGTGATGATGTATATAATTATATATTTCTGTGTGTCCATACCTAAAAAAAAAAAAAAAAAAAGATTTCTTTTCAAAACGTCTCCTAAAAAGATGAAAAAAAAAGTTTATGAATTGATAAGCAGATAATTTTATAATTGCAATGTCGTCATCAGACTGAGACTATAAAAACAGAAGTTCCGTCCCTCTATCATCACTGTGGCTGCTGGAAACCGAGTCTCAATTCGGACTACATGTACTACCCAAACCCAAACCTAAACACATCTTCATTTCTCCAATGCTGGAGAATTTACCAGGTCGGTCAGCTAATTGTGCTGTTATCTGCGTATGATACACACACACACACACACACACACACACACACACACACACACACACACACACACACACACACACACACACACACACACACACATACACACACACACACACACACACACACACACACACACACACACACACACACACATACATACACACACACACACACACACACACACACACACACACACACACACACACACACACACACACACACACACACAAGAAATGAACTGATAGTTGAGAAAAATGAAACGGTAACATGATGAAAGAAGGCAACAATAAATAAATAAATAAATAAATAAAGACAGCAACAAAAACAAAGCAAAAAAGCAACAACAACAAAAAAGCCTTCTGAAACACTTTCTGTGCCCGGTATGGTATGATGAAGACGGTATAGCACACGGCTCCACCCTCAAAAGGCTTAAGGTGAGGTTGGTTGTTTTTTTTATGAAAGACAGTGCCAAAAAAAAAAAAAAAAAAGTGCAGATGATTACTGGGGTGATGCACTGAAGAGATGAGTCTTCAGGCGCTTCCGGAATGCAGTGATGCTGATTGCTTCTTTCACTGTGTGTGTGTGTGTGTGTGTGTGTGTGTGTGTGTGTGTGTGTGTGTGTGTGTGTGTGTGTGTGTGTGTGTGTGTGTGTGTGTGTGTGTGTGTGTGTGTGTGTGTGTGTGTGTGTGTGTGTGTGTGTGTGTGTGAGAGAGAGAGATAGAGAGAGAGAGAGAGTTCCGCAGTAAACCCGCTTTCTGATTCCCCTAAACAAGAAAGGGGAGCGGGGGGTATTTGCTTAAATCGCTTCTTGCTCTTCAACACAAGACCTTTGTGCCACTAGAAAGACACCAAAGCCAACAAGTTTTAACTTGATACTCACACTACTTGTGTTGTGTAAGCTGGATTGCTTTCTGTAACAGCTTTAGCTTAGGGAAATAGCCACGCTAAACTTCCTTACATCTGCCTTTCTTCTTTCCCCACTGGGGTTAAACCGGGAAAGGGAAGCAGACAAAATACGCTTGCAATCTGGTCTTCACAAAAAGAGAAAATGCCCTTACGACTGACGCCGAAGGAAAAAAGAAAACTATAATGAAACAACTGTGCTTTTGCAGTCCCTGCGGTTTGAAAAGTTAGCCACATTGCCGTTGTGGAATGAAACTAAACAAAGCCGTTTTGATAATTGTTTTGTCGTTGTGTATCTGGCAAAACAAGACACTGATTGTTCCCGGGGCCCTGACAATGTCTAGAAGCGAAACTGCTGCACATCCCTGTATGCCCGAGACACCCTGCAAACTGATAGCGGGCGGGACAAAATAATCACTGTGTATAGTCATCCCTTTGAAATATTATCGTCTCTGTCATTATCAGCGGTGGTCGGGTGAGCGGTGGTCTAATAGCTAGCGCGTCGGATTTAGCCGCTGCGTTACTGAACGGCCGTCACCAATGTCCTGGCGATGAAGCGTGGGTTCGAGCCCAGGTCGAGCTTGTGATATGCGATACCGGTTTCCTGGCTACCGGGCTGCTCATCGGCGGTTTTTCTCCGGGTTATCCGGCTTTCCTCCCCCAGCAAAATTGTTTTAAAAAAAAAAAGGATAGGTATTGGGTGGCGCTGCACCGCCGCGACGCGCTTCCCCCAGCGGAAGCAGCCCGAATTTCCCGAAAGGAATAATGAAGGAACTGTGCTGGAGGCGGCAGATAAGAAAGAAGGCCGTGATATGAAAATTTGATGTATCACTGTACGTTACATCAACACTGAAGGAACGGGGTCCGTCAAACGCGTCTGTGCACCAAAATCGGTTAGATGCGTCAAGGCGACCACATAAGAAACCTGTATTTAGGTCACGGTCCGAAAGGTACGGTCAAAAAGAGGCAAGGTTTGTTTCTTGTTCAGTCTGCGTATGAACATGTATCTGTAGAAGTAAGTTCCTCTCAGTTAATTAAGTTCCTCTCAGTTAATTAGCTGCGAAATGGTCTTTGTTGCTTGCGCAACTCTATCCATCTGTAAATACTCATTCCCCCCCCCCCCCAGCTCATTTTATCGAGATCCCGGTTGTATTTTATGAAAATGATGTGTGTGTGTGTGTGTGTGTGTGTGTGTGTGTGTGTGTGTGTGTGTGTGTGTGTGTGTGTGTGTGTGTGTGCCCCATTTCTTCAATAGAAAAGAGCGTAAAGTTCACTCACTGCCGACCTCGTCAGCAAAGCTGAAGACACAGTTCTGCGACCAAAACAAAACGTCTCACCGAATAATAATCAACCAGCCTCGCATGTCTGAAGTCAAGGTTCGGGAGTGTGAACCGCAACATAAGCCAAGTTAATCACGTAACTTACTGACACCCGGTGTGAACATCTAACAGATTATGCACTAGTGCACTTGTAACACACAGCGTGATTACAAACTAGTGTACCAAGTCTGCGACGTAACTGAACGGCCCGCTCTCCTCAGTGCCTGGCATACGCAGAGAATACGTATTACTTCATTTCTGGGGCTAGACATGGAGAGAGACAAGGACGTATATCCGAGGCTAACTTGACTGAAAGATTAGTATCTTCTTCTTCTTCTTCTTCGAACACTCAGACAGGCACGCCAGTAGTTCTGATGAAGGTTGCAGTCCGTCGGAGACACTCAGCCGAGCCGAAGATCTTCTCCCGCAAACGGTGTGTCTGTAGGCCAGGTTATCGCTCTTTGGTTCTGGTGCGTTGGACAGTTTTGCAGGAGGTGTTCAACTGTCATCCGCTTGCTGCAGTGTCACCAATGTTGAATTTGGTGAACATGTGGTGTTTGAGTCTGCAGTGTGTCCTCAAACGCACGATGTTCACCTGGTCTTCCCGGGTGTTCTTGCCGCCATCTTCTCCTCTGGATCTCCATCACAATGGTCTTGGCCTCTTCAAAAGTGAGTTCCTGCTCTTCTTGTGGTAGCCTACTCCCATCCTTCAACAGCCTGTCAGCCTCCTCGTTGCCATGGATGTTGCAGTATGAGGGTACCCACTGGATGGTTGTGTGCTCTGTGGATTGCTGTAGACTGGTTCGGGAAGCTGCGAGGGTGTTGAGTAGTGGTGTGAAAGGAGACTCAGGCAAGTCAGCGACTAGTTCAGGAAGTAAAAGCTAATGGTTATGTCACACGTGGCGATTTTGCCAGCCTGCCAGCGATAAAATACACTTCCAGCCAATGAAATCGGCTCGCAGGGGCACTGAAGCGCCACGCCAGTGAATAGAACACGGTCGTATTTTATCCTCGCCACGCCACTCACTCGCCGCTGACCGCCCGCTTTCACTCTTTGTGTATTGTCCGGCGCCAGACCGGCGGCTCCAGTGCGGTCACTGCATGGTCGTAGCGTGTGAACAGAAAAGCCGTTCGACCAGCGTGCGACGGCTACGCAGGCTCGCAGCGTGTACTACAGGTTCTAATGCAGGCT
>JACVVK020000140.1:1082500-1090000 GCA_018292915.2 Batillaria attramentaria
TCGATGGCCTATGCTCCACGTGGAGCCGGGGGCCTAAGTAAGTAAGTAATTGTGGAAGCCTTGCACTTTGATGATACTCGTGTTTGTTGCAAGAAGAGCCGCCACGGAGTCGTTCATTTTGCCTGGTTTTTGCATACAAGGCCCAAGCCGAAAAAGAGTCAAAAACGTCGGGTACTTGTACGTGGACATGCATTTCTAAACTGAACTTCAAGGAGCGATCTTCAAGGCTGCGGTTGGGCACACACACACACACACACACACACACACACACACACACACACACACACACACACACACACACACAGTGAAGGAAGGAAGGCCGGATGAAATCTTTATATTTTGCAAAAGTAAAAAGACGTTGAGTCAGCAGACCAATTTTTCTATCAGGCTGCCACAGCTAACAGAAGAAGGAAGAAATGAAAGCGTCAATAATACATAACACATACAAACCAACAAAACAAGTCTCGATTAGAGAGAGAGAGAGAGAGAGAGAGAGAGAGAGAGAAATTGAAATTGAAATAACTTTATTTGAAAACGGAGGAAGTTTTGGTCTTGCAACCAATTTACCGAGAGAGAGAGAGAGAGAGAGAGAACAACAAATCAAATACACGAAAATTAGTACAGGAGTCAGCCTACCTGCGGAATGGCGAAGACGGAGCTGCAGACCCAGGCAAAGATCATCATGATACGGACCCTCTGGGCCGCGCCCTGCCACCGCATCGGGTCAATGATGGCCACACAGCGGTCAAGGCCGATCGCCACTGTGATGTAGGTGGACAGGTACAGCGCGAACACCTGGTTAATCAATCAATCAATTAATCAATCAATCAATTAATCAATCAATCAATCAATTAATCAATCAATCAATCAAATAGATAG
Source organism: Batillaria attramentaria (assembly GCA_018292915.2). Classification (NCBI taxonomy): domain Eukaryota; kingdom Metazoa; phylum Mollusca; class Gastropoda; family Batillariidae; genus Batillaria; species Batillaria attramentaria. Next base: position 1,083,380 of record JACVVK020000140.1, read on the forward strand.
TCAATTTATAAGTTAGTCAATATCCTGTCTGTAATTCACAGTTAAACTCTCGTCTGTAATTCAATCGGTATAAGGTATCGCTGTTTAGTTATTTCTGCAGAATGAATCTGATTATGATGATCACCATCATCATCTGACGACGACGACATAATGATGATAATGATTATGATGGCGGTGGTGACGACGGCGACGATGATGATGATGATGATGATGATGATGACGACGACGACGACGACGACAATGATGATGATTACGATGAATAGGATGAGGATACCCTGACACTTATATGAAAAGTGTGTGTGTGTGTGTGTGTGTGTGTGTGTGTGTGTGTGTGTGTGTGTGTGTGTGTGTGTGTGTGTGTGTGTGTGTGTGTGTGTGTGTGTGTGTGTGTGTGTGTGTGTGTGTGACGCGTGTAGCGAGGGAAACACTCATGACTATGCCTTTTCACAAATGACATGTAGCCAGCTCCTGACTGACGGATCATGTTAGCCAATCAAAGTACGCGAACGAGTCACATGTACTCCGACAAACAAACCCACACTCTAGCTTAGCTTATCGGAGAATATATCTGACAGGAAAAAAAAAAAGGAGGTAAGAAAGCATGTGCTGCGTGCGGTTGCCATGGAGGATTCTTTTTTAGTCAGTGGGCATGGCCACGGGCGTTTGGGGCCACAATGTCAATACCCGGTGTAGTCGGAAAATAACACTGCGGGGGAAACACTACAGGAGTGCTTTTTCCCCCAGTAAAATAACACCGGGAGTGTTATTTTCCTAGGAAGATTACACTCCTGCAGTGTTTCTTTCCTAGGAAAAATACACTCCCAGTGTTTTTTTTTTCCTGGAAGTCTTTTTTGCCTCCTACACCGGCGTAGGCTACGACTGCACGAGACTCACCTGCATGTACTTGACGAATTTGCACGTGACGTTTCCCGCCACCCACTGCACGGTGACGGCCCAAGCTGCTTCCCCGGCGATACAGAAGGCAGTGACGAGAAGATCAGCAATGGCCAGGTTGATGATGAGTGTGTTGATGGTGGACTTTCGTCGCCGCAGACGATACATCTGCATGAGTGTCGCCGTGTTGCCGACGAAAGAAATGACAAACATGGCGCCGTACACCACCGCTTTGATCAGGCTTACCTGGAACAGATGAAGAGGTTGTTGTTGTTGTTGTTGGTTGAAACAGGTTTATTGCAATATAAGTTGTACAAGTAAACAATTAGTGAGCATAAACAAGCACCGCTTATGATAATGCTTAGGGCGGAACAAGTACATATTGACAGTATTGCAATGGCAGACTAAACTGGTCAGTAATTAGGATAAATTAAAACTACAGAAAACAGAGAGAGAGAGAGAGAGAGAAATACGTTCTATGTATACTCCCAACAACGCCCCCCCCCCCCCCCAACCAAAAAAAATCTCCGCTGGACTACGCTAGACTCTGTCGAAGAAGTAACATGTATCTAAAACCTAAAATCCTTGTTTGTTTGAGTTTTTTGTTTGTTTGTTTGTTTGTTTTTAATGCTTTAAGTTTGTTGTCAGTCTCGGAGTTTGAAGTTGATTTTCATCGGGTAACCGGTGATACAAAAGACTGGCCAGCGAGAACAACGGGTAGTACTTTCATTTTAATGCTTTAAACTTGTTGTCAGTTTTGGAGTGTGCTTCTCTCCGGGGTTTTGTTGTTGTTCTTGTTATTCAAGTTTTTGTTTTGTTTTGTTTTGTTTTGTTTGTTTGTTTGTTTGTTTACTTGCTTGCTTGTCTGAGGCTGCGTGGGACTGCGCAAAGGGCGCATTTCCGTCTAGCAGATCTAACGGTTGTGTGATGACAGCCGCGCGGCTGTGTTTAACACATCAAAGGGATTATCCTTTATAATTACACTGCGAAGGGCTTGGAAATGATATGGTAAAGTGTGCACAGATGCCCTCTGGCTCCGAACTGATTAATCAGTTTCTTCAAAGAGGCACACTGACACACACACATACAGCGGTTACAATTGGTTGACAGAAGAGATCCTGAAGGCAGATTGTCGACAACCAACACCACAGTGGAACAGACTTAACTGTCACTGGCAGTTTAGACGCCGATGTCCCTCTGTCACGCGATAGGGTTTTTGTAGCATCGATAACGCCTGTGCGGTATCAATGGACCAGACACAACACAATTTACTTACTGTCTGGCCAGGCCTGCGGATGACCCCACTAGTCCATGCAGAAACTGTCAGCTCAAGGTCTCTCTCCCTTCATGAGGAGCTAGAGTGTACAGATTCATAGACAGAGTGTATCGAGAAGTTTTTGGGTTTTTTTTTTCTTTGCCTTTTTTTTTTTTTTTTTTTGCTTTTTTTTGTGCTTTTGTGCTTTTTTTTTCTCTCTCGGGGGAGGTGGGGGAGGAGGAGGGGGGACCAGGTACAGTACTGGGACGAAGCAGAAAAAGCTCTTGCTCTCTGGTGCACACCACCAGGCAGAGACAGTCTGCAGGCTACCTCAGGCCTGAGGTAGACTTTTCGGCTTTGTCTCTGACCTGGGTACGAACATTCCGCACAGACGCGCGTCAGTACGACCATTCTTCGCGAAGATGCACGAATACGTCACTACCTGCCTAAGCTCGCTGTTCGACCCTTCATCACACCCTAGTTCGGGTAACCATTGAGTGATCGGGGAAGTCACATCCTCGATTACAGGAGAGGGGAACCATGACTATTACACCCCATACCTCCGCTGTTCAAGCTGAAGGGGTGGGGGAGGTGTGTGTGTGTGTGGGGGGGGGGGGGGTTGACATATGTAATGGAAATATGAAAGACTACTTGGACTATTAGTTTATGCTAATTATTACGTTATTTCATGACTTCAGCTTAGCGCTTAATCTCTGAAAATACAGCTGCGGGTTTCTGAACATTTGGCCTTTTGTGTGTGTGTGTGTATCACCGAAACGGCTTTGATGTTACAGGAGGTAGAACGATCAATTAACCAAGGGCAGAAAGCGGCCGCCTGGGAGAAGACGTAATTCAGTTGTCTCGCTCCATCGAACTACGGAGTCTTTGAAGTCTAATTGGCTGTCTGGAATATAACAGTTTGCAGTCCAACTCGGACTGAGGCGTAGGCCCCGTGGCCTTCACGAATCGTTCAGTTTATACACCTCATCTGCTTCCACTGCGTGGCACAAACCAATTATCTGGTAGACATTGCTTGATCAGATTTGTATTACTCTGGTGAGAGAGAGAGAGAGAGAGATCGTCCTGTTTAAGAGCATTTTGAAGTTATCCTTTATTTAGAAAAAAAAAATGTTCTTGATTTTGTTTGTTTGTTTGTTTGTTATTGTTTCTTTTCTTGTTTGTTTGTTTGTTTGTTTTTTGTTGTTGTTGTTGGGGGGGGGGGAGGGGTGCATTCCAGGTCCCTTTTAGAATTTTTGGTAGATCTGCAGACCCAGTTAGTGCTTTACCCTCCCCTAAAAAATAGTAATAAATAGGTAAATTTCAAACCTCCTCACCTCATTGAAAACTGGTACCGGAAGGTACGTCATGTTGCTGCTGTTGTGCGACGCGTCAATATAGTTCGAGTGATTGAACATGTCTGACGTCATGTTGGCTGAGGTGACGTAACTGACGTCCCGCAGAGCGCGCGTGGTCATCTCGTGCACCTTGCTCTCGTGTTGCTGGAGCAGAACGTAGAACGAGGCTGTTGGGTCTAGTGTCGTGTTCAACACAGTCTCCTTCATGGTACGCAGTGTGACGTCACAAAGACATTGACGTCACAATCCACGTCAAGGTGTCCAGTGGAGAATCCCTTGTGGCCGAGATGAGCAGTTCCAATGAGAACGTTTTAAAACTGTTGACTGAATGCACAAACGCTATGGCTGTGTCGTGGCTGGTCCTCAAAGACAGACGACTGTAGTTTGAAGAGCAAAGGGATGTGCCGTCTGGCCTCTGAAACGAAGCCAAAGCAAGTCATATAAATTACATACAATGTCTCTGCGAATCTGGGAGACCGTTGTGCATACCGAAAGCGTTAACCGGGTGTGGTATTCTCTGCAGAAATCTACTTCACCTCCCTAGTCGCATAGACGAGAGAACATAGAAGAACATTTAAAGAAGTAGCATGTCACACGCGTGCTATTGTCGGAGAATTTGGAAAGACTGCATTATTTTCTTTCGTGAAAAATCGTAGTGTGCGCACATGCACACAGTTTTATACTGATCAAAAGTTGCAGTTCCTATTTCTCTTCAGTACAGCTGCTCAACTTTGAATCAGAAACTGAAATCAAAGTATTTTCCTTGCTGCTGTTTTCCTGGCTTCTAGACTAACCGCGCTGCTGCTGTCTAAATACCGTCTGGCGTGACTGACTGAGAAGGTTGACTGAGCCGAGGGAACTGCACGCAATTATATATGTTCACACCTTATATAAATGCGACAATCAGCTTTAGATTTCAATTATTACGCGACAGACCAGGGTCCAATCAGGTAACGCGCTTTTGTCACGTGGTTAATCGGCTGAGACCAGGACATGCATATGCGGCTCTGGACGAAATCTGACTGGTCAAGGAGTATGCATCGCCCACACATATACTGTGGCAATTTACAGTCACGGTAAACGGATTGTGATTGGTCACGATATAGCCCTCACCTCGGAGACGGGGTCGGGTAACCACAGGCAGAAAGTTCTATCCCTCCTACGGCTCTCTCTCTCTCTCTCTCTCTCTCTCTCTCTCCCCCCCCCCCCCTTTTAACGTAGAATAGCAGGACAGCTTGTAAGACAGGCATCAATGCCTAAATGCTCTATCCTGAATAGAAAACGTTTTATCATCATCATCATCATCATCTCTCTCTCTCTCTCTCTCTCTCTCTCTCTCTCTCTCAACTTATCCACCGTTTTCAGTCAGGGTTTCGTCCCCTGCACTCTTGCCACACCGCTCTTACTCGGCTCACAGACACTTGGTTATCCAACATGAACAATGCACAGGTAACAGGGGCCATCTTTCTTGATTTAAGAAAAGCGTTTGATCTCGTAAATCATGCCACCTTGATCAAGAAACTTCAAAGTTATTTATGCAGTGAACCCGCTGTTTCCTTCTTTCGGTCATATCTTGAGAATAGGCAGCAGAAAGTAGTTCTGAATGGGTCATTCTCCAATGTCAGAAACATATCTCTTGGCGTACCCCAGGGATCCATTCTTGGTCCTCTACTTTTTAATATTTTTATTAATGATTTACCTCTGCATCTGACTAGTAAGCATATTGAATGTGACATGTTTGCGGATGACACATCGCTCCACTCCGCTGATAACGATATTACTGTGGTTAGTAGTCGACTTCAGGAAGGCCTAAACGGCATATCGGACTGGTGCTGTATTAATTCCATGCTCATACACCCTGTAAAAACTAAGTCCATGGTAATAGCCACCCGTCAAAAGCACCAGCTCAGCCCTTTGGCCCTGAATTTGGTACTTAACAACGCGCCTATAGAGCAGGTGTGCGAACATCGTCTTCTCGGCATCACAATTGATAATCAGCTTAGTTGGAAAGCCCACACTAACACCTTAGGCAAAACTCTTTCAAGACAGCTATTCGCCCTTTCCAAACTGCGGCATTTCCTTGACTTGGAGAGTCGCAAAATGTACTATAACGCGCACATACGGTCTCACTTGGACTATGCGTCAACGGTGTGGGATGGTTGCAGCCACATTCATTTAAAGGGGCTTAACTCCCTTCATAGACGTGCAGCAAAGCTACTTTTACCGAATCCTCATCTTACAGCTGATGAAAAGCTAAACCAGCTGCAGCTTCTTCCCTTGTCAAAACACCTGCTATACAACAAAGGAATTTTCATGTATAAGCTATGGAACAGAAAGGCTCCTAACTATTTATCCGACTGTTGCCACCGCTCAGCTTCCCGATATGGCAGTTCAAACAACCTGTGTATCATTCCAAAGCCTCGAATTGACATTTTCAAAAGCAGTCTTTCATTTTCTGGAGCGGCATTATGGAATAGTCTTCCAGCTCATGTTAAACACGCATGCTCTGTAGCAAATTTCAAACAGCTTTTCTTCACATATCTTATGTCACACGATGTTTAATCTTCCCACAGTTGATTCTCGCCCATTCCTACATGTATTCTTACTTGTAATTGGTATGTTCATCACGATTTTTAAATGTTCCTGTCTTAGTAGAGTATAATTCCATTTCCTATGGTTTTTCATACATGTATTCCTACTTGTAATTGGTTTGTTCATCACGCTTTTTAAAATTACTGTTCCTGTCTTAGTAGAGTGTAGTTTCATTTCCTATGGTTTTATTGCTATTTTGCTTTTTCCCTGTTGCATTACATGTGTGTGTGTGTGTGTGTGTGTGTGTGTGTGTGTGTGTGTGTGTGTGTGTGTGTGTTTCTGTTTAGGTAGATATTACTAGAAATAGCAACGGCAGGTATGAAAATTGACTGTTTCACGTTAACTACCTCTACCGTTGGAAAATAAAGTTTTCTTGATTCTTGATTCTTGATTCTCTCTCAGAATTCCTCTCCCAAAAACAACGGTGACTGAACATTTTGGATGTTCTACCGCCGGGTGTAATTTCCCCCCCTTCCAAACTGATTCCGCAGTATGTGTGGGTCCATTTGACGTACTACTGATTCA
>JACVVK020000140.1:1095000-1105000 GCA_018292915.2 Batillaria attramentaria
CACGCATTCTCTCACACACTGCACATAAACACATTACAATCACGTGGTGCGAAGGGTCAGCTCAGCTATTTCAATTTCGGAATTTAGAATTGCATTTATTTTTCAGTTTGGTGGGCTGAACATTTCCAAAGCAGAGGGGGAGGAAGCCGGAATACCCGGAGAGAACCCCCGACGATCGGCCCGAACGAACGGTGCCACATACGAGAAGGAAAAATTCTTTGCCCGGAGTGGGACTTAATACCAAAATAAATCAGTTTAAACCAAGGACCGGACGCCCACAGCCTTGTAACATATATTTGAGAATGATACACCACCACAAATGGCCGTCGGGACAGGGGCTGGAAACACGCAAACGACTTAAGACCACATCTCGCTTCCCTTCCCACATCAGTAATTGTCTGTCTGGTCTCCGAAGCAGAAAAGTGTCTCACTTGATGCAGCAGACGCTTTTTAGCGGCATTTCTCACGCGAGGCTAGGAACAATACGGTCCGCAAACACGCAAAACATTCACAAAAACGGCCAAAAGGTTGGGCTGGGTACAAGGTAATGAGAGGAGGGAGACAGGAGGAGAGCATGTGTTCGCTGTGGATGTATGCATGTGGTGAGGAATAGTTGCAGACAATCAGAGCAAATTTATCTGACAAGGCAAACCGGTTTGTTAGCGACTGACCAGACAAGAACGATTCAACACATTCTGGGGAGATTATCTGTCTGCCTGCCTGTTTGTCTGTCTCTCTGTCTGTCTCTTTTTTTCTCCGTCGTTTAATAAATTACGTTCGAGCCCCCCCCCCCCCCCTCTCTCTCTCTGCGGGGTGTGTGTGTGTGTGTGTGTGTGTGTGTGTGTGTGTGTGTGTGAGAGAGAGAGAGAGATATGACGTCGATTCCATCGGAGGCAGTGTCAGAATGTACAGATTTTGTCTGTGAACTAAATACGTATTGACGTCAGGCTCACGAAGGTCGTCTGACACTGACAGAGAATGCTCGTTCAGCTTCTAATGTCTTGTGCTTTCCTTGTTGGTGTTGTGACTTCTGATTTAATTAATTCTCACATACAATCTGGAGGATCTAGAGGGCTGGTAAAGCGGACTTGAATACCTGAACTGTGCTTCCGAAATCACAAGACTGAACTCTTTGGACTAGTGCTTTTTGCAGAAACATGAGAAGAAGAAGAAACATGTTTTTTTTTTTTTTGTTTTTTTGTTGTTTTTTTTTGCTAAAAGCACCGTTATCCTAAACATTACAGACACAACATGTGCAGTTTTCCTACCTCGGTGAGAAAATGCGATAATAAGAAACAGTTTGGACGATTTCTTTCACAGTTGCTAGACTGAATATGCAAGCCCCCCCCCCCCCCACACACACACACACGTCGCGCAACTCCCGTCAAAAAGAACACAGCAGCGTAGGTAGTGTGCATGTAAGCTTGCATGTGCACGTGACGCAGGTTCCGTGACGTCACTGCGTGCGTATTAGGATGACTTTATCGTCTAGAAAAACGTCACAGTCTTGTTTTTCTGCCACTGGAACTTGCTGCTGTACGCAGCGACATCTGCCCCATCCTATAAAGTTGTTTGTTGAGAAACAACTTAAAAAGCAGGGCATCGAGAGACATGTTTGCGTGTCAGCTAAGCTATCCGTAACCTGAAATAACTGTTGATTCCACCTGGCCACGAACAGGTGCCAAGCTTAACAAGTTCAGCGAAAGTGCAGGATGACCTCGTAGGCGAAACTACATGGGTTGCAAAACAGTTTCTGGCTAATGTTCAGAAAGCCTAGAATGATGCTTATTTATAAATATCGCGTTGCCAGAGGCTAATTGTCTGTTTATCTGCCCCTGACCTAAAGCCAGCCGAAAACGAGATCCGGACAAGGAGATGGGGGTGGCTTGGTCACACACTCAGGAAGGCAGCAACCAAAACCACCACCAGACAGGCCCTAACATGGAACCCCCCAACTGGCCAAGGAACACGTGGCGACGTGATCTCGAGGCAGACACCACCGCCCATATGTAACAGTCGAGGTTAGGGCTTTTAGCCCCGGGTTGGAGTCTAACCTCGAACTAAGCTAGCTCTAGGGTTAAATTTTCTGTTGTGTTTTTGTTTAAAATCAGGAAGCGGGTACATTCCAGCAAGGTACCTATGCCGTTATAGAAGGATTTTTGTGTTTCTTTCTTCGCTTCCTTTGTTTATTTCATTTTGTTTTGGGTTTCTTTTGTCCTAGTCTGGGTTAGGCCCGTAGCCGTGGCTTATATTAACCTCGAGTTCTACATACGGACCCAGAAGGATAATTATGGGATAAACATGGACACAACTAGAGACAATGGCCCTGGACATAGGACTCAGACAGACTGCTGTAGGCAGCTTAGTAGTAGCAGGGGATAACAGGCATAGGTAAGTAACGATTGACAGTGAAGGCTCCCTCATTCGCTTGGGAATCACTACGGGGCTGAGAAATCGCTCATGGTTAGTCTGGATGTCAGAACTCTCTCTCTCTCTCTCTCTCTCTTCCCAAGCGAATTTAACGTCGGAAAGGGAAGATTCGTTCGTCCGTTCTTTCATTCGTGTGTGTGTGTGTGTGTGTGTGTGTGTGTGTGTGTGTGTGTATGCGCGCGCGCCAGAAAGAAAAAAAAAAGGGGGGGGGGGCAGGAGGAGGGGGGGGGGGGGGCAGACAAACACACAAAACCAGTTCTAGATCGGTTTGAAAGTGTATCATACCTTTCCCCGTTTCCGTTCATCAAAGAAATTACCTGCGTGCGCGGAGTATTAACAGGGCATGAAAAGCAGGTGCACTTCAGTTGGTCGACACCATAATACAGAATCGATGAATGTGGGCGCTAATGGTTCACTGCTACCAGAAAATCACACAAGGAGATATGCGGAGCGCTAATAGTGCACAAAATCACGCCAACGCGATGCAGTCATAGCTTTTGCTGTTGGTTGGATGCGTACTTTGTTTTCCGTAGAAGCTTTGATGCAAGATTTTTCGGGGTGGTTGTTGTTGTAGTTTGTTGTTGTTGTTGTTGTTGTTTTTCGCAACTGCAACTGCACCCCCATTTTCATTCAAACGTTCGTGTTCGATCAGTTTTCAAGCTAGATCCACTAAACTTCATGACTTTGTCAATAACGGTATTGGGGGAGCGTGGGTGGTCGAATGGTAGAGCGTTGGACTTCTAATGCTCGGGTCGTGACTGAGTTCGATCCCGGCTGGGGCCAAATATTTGTGCTGGCTTTTTCATCGTTGCCCCGTCTTTGATATCACCCTATGTGGTGGAAAAGGACTTTAAACCCCCAAACACCCACCCCACCCAATAACGGTATTGGTGAAGTGCTCACAAGTAAATAAACAACAACTGTGTACACCATACGTTTCTTCCTTCTTTAAAAGCAAGGGGCGTGTTTGCACCCAAGACGTATGGTGCGCAAGATTTTTAGGCGACGTTCGGCGAAGGTTAAAATGATTCCATGTTGTAGTTTTTAATTCCGCACCTACGGCCCTTCATGAAGTATGTTTACTTAAGCAGCTCAAGGCAGACATTACTATAAAGATTCCCAGCTGTTGTATGTGTGCTACACTTTACGCATGATGTGCATATATATATATATAGGGGAAGTAAGTAAAGCTGAGAGCGCTCCCTAGATCTAGGAGGTGTGTGCTTTGTATGCCATTGGACAAGTCCGCCTTGCCCTATATTGGCTACAAGCCACAGTGGAGGGGGGGAGGGGATCTACCATCCTACCGCTGAAACGTCTAACAGATCTAAGGGTATCTCACCATTCATAGTGCCCCCATTCCCCTCCCACCGGGAGGAAAATGGTCGGTACGACCAAGGCCATATGAATTGGTGATTTTAGCCGCTCACGACCATGGTTTCGTGGGTATCGCCGCATGCTCACCCATTGACCATGGCTCTATATATATATATATATATATATATATATATATATATATATATATATTAGAATACGCATTCTTCCATTTTATGGAGACTTTTTACACTTCATTAACGTTGCCACGGATGCACACGTAAAATATGCAACGAGACTGTTATTAACATTTTGTGAGCTGTCGGTGCTTAGAATCAACTGTATAAATCAGGTCAGTGTGTATCGGTTGTTAAGGTTACTCATTGAATTAGCTGTACTCTGAGGTGGATTCGATTAAAAAAAAACAACAACAACAAAAAAAACCCATTGATTATTACTGACACTGAGCTAGTCAATTCTGACGTTAGCATAATCAGCTAATTGGAGTGTCGGTTTGTATTAAAGGTGGACATACCAAACATACTAGGCTTCACACGCGAAAACCCGTTTGTTTTATTTTTCAACAGTTGCGCTAGTAGGTGCGTCCACAGGTACGCGCAAAACAGTACATCGTAACAATAAGTAGAGTTCTGAATGCATTACACTGCCGTTTGTGGTTGTCCGAACGAAAATTTCAAACGACCTTAACTCTCAACAAGTGGCCGCAACACTCCAACAGACGCCCTGCTTTTCGCGTCGCATTGAGCCTCGTGTTGGCTCAGTGCCACTGTTGGGATCTGCACCTGATTAAAATATGAGGCTGAGACGCGTGCGTCGGTCACGCGAACTGCTTTTCGCGTATTTGTGACAAAATGAGAATCAGAATGAGAATCAGAATGGGAATAACCGCTGGTGTTCGAATGAAAACCACTGTATTGTCACTGACCAGTACAACCTGTGTATGGAATGGTGAAGTTTCCTTGCAGTGAGTGATTAAATGTTAGACACAACCAAAACAACTCAGAGCGATCTGTGAACCTAGATATGTCAGAAAGTGGGCCTTTAACCATTATTTTGGCGGATGAACCGTGATGAACAGTTCACCAAACTTTACGCGTGTGAAACAGCTGCAGAGCTCTGGGCCCGTATGTAGAACTCGAGGTTAATTTAACCCACGGCTACGGGCCTATCCCAGAATAGGACAAAAGAAACCCAAAAGCAAAATTAAATAAAAAAGGAAGCGAAGAATGGAAGAAATAAATCCTATAACGGCTAATTCTAATTTTGTAATACAAACACTGCCACCTACATTGCAGTTTTAGGAGCGGTTTGTAGGAGGGCTTCGTAAGGAGGGCTTCGTAAGGAGGGGACTTCGTAAGGAGGGCTTCGTAAGGTGGGCTTCGTAAGGAGGACTTCGTAAGGAGGGCATCGTAAGGGGGACTTCGTAAGGAGGACTTCGCTGAGCAGCGTAACCCATTTACATGTAAATTAGGCTCACACGGCAGAGGCCCCGAGCGGTTAACGAACAGCGATTAGCTAATGGTACCCCTGACGTGCCTAATTTACATGTAAGATAAATTACGCTGCTCAGCGAAGACCTCCTTACGGAGTCACGAAATCGTTTACCGACTTACAGCATCGTACAAAAAACTGGAACGTGGGTGGCAGTGTTTGTATTAGAATCTTATAATATAATTATTGTTCCGTTTTATTGTGTGGTGCTTATCGACTTGCATGTGTCATGCTCTATGCTTACGCTTTACCGCCATCAACAGTTTAAAAAACTGGAATGTAGGTGGCAGTGTTTGTATTACAAAATTACAATAAAAATAATTATTGTTCCGTTTTATTGTGTGGTGCTTATTGAATTGCATGAATCATGCTTTATGCTTACGCTTCAATACCTCCATATAAACAGTAACACCTGTAGAAACAGTTGGTTGCTGGCACTAAGTCATTATTAATGGGCCACGAGACTGAACATTTGCATTAAAAGCTGTCGTTGTTTCGACGCAGACGAATAAATCATATATGCATCGGTCGTTCAGGTTACTTATCGTGTTGGGGGTTTCTTTGAATTAACGTCAATGGTATTTTATAGTCACACAGCCGGTATTTGCTGAATCAACATAGCGGTGCACATCACGACTTAATTGTGACCCGGCAGTGTGACAAAAGGTACAGTGGTGGTGAAAGAGCATGGAGTTGGGGGGGGGGGGGAGGGAAGGGAGGGGGGAAGGAAGAGGGGCTCTCCCCCCCCCCCCCAAAAAAAAAAAAAAACAAAAAACCCAACCAACCAACCAACCAAACAAACAAACAAAAACACACAAAAACCCAACCAACCAAACAAAAAAATACATTAAAAAAACCAAACAACCACAACAACAACGACTAACGCCAGTCGTCTTGTTTCAGTCAGTCTATAGGTAATGTTACGTAGATCTATATATTCATTAAAGCCGTGCAGGAACTTGAGGGGAGGGTGGGGGGGAGGAGGAGGGAGAGGCGGGAGGACACGTTTCTGACACGCAGACATTGTTTTAAACTGTTTTATTTTGTTTGCTTCCATATACAAGCACCATACATACAATACTATCGTGGGACACAACAAGCTATAAGCTTATGTCAAGTGTGAAAAAAAGACGAGTTATGGCGGAGACAATATTTCAAACATACATCACGTACAACGAGTAGATTACACAGAACAAGTATCATAAGAAGAAAAAAGAAAAACCAATAATGTTCTCTAAATGGTATTTGCGGTGTAATACAAGATGAAAGATGAAAAGACTGAGCGAGCGGGTGACGGCATCGGAACATACAACTATAGATCAATCAAAGCGACCTGATTCAATGATAAAATTTTGTTCCGTTTGAAATACAAATTTGTTCATGTCAACAGAGAAGGTGGGATTACCATTAAGAAGGTCATATATTGTATTATCGAAATTTATTTTCAGTATTTTTTTGATTCGAGTTTCATTATATAACGGACATTGTAATATATAGTGTGTTGGGTCTTCGGTGTCGGCACCACATGCACAAGACTGGTTTGCTAGCAAGTGGCGTTCGTACATATGTTGATTTAAATCACTAATTCCTAGTCTAAGTTTACAATGGATGATTTCAGCATTTCTATCACCTGCATAAAAGTACGGGGGCACGACGATATCTGCCGCGGACAAATACCGCTTGAAACAGCTCAGTGAATCAGAACATTTTATGTTATCAGGCAAGTCATTCCATGCTTTAACTGTTGCAGGGAAGAAAGAGTTTTTAAGTAAATTTGTCCTACAAAAAGGAATCTGCCGTTCGAGTGGATTTCGAACATGGTACTGATTTATATCCCTAACTAGAGGCGGAAGGAGTTTGTATAAGTAGTTTGGGACGTTTCCAGTCACAATCTTAAAGAACAAAATAAGTTTATGCCGGAATCGTCTTATTCTTAGAGGCTGGAATCCAGTTCCATATAAATTTTGTGATGGCTTGTCCCTCGAACTGCTCCAATTATTGTCCTCAGAGCGTCTAAGTGCAACTTTTCCGGTTCATCGGCAAGTGCACTAGTACAGTTATCCCAGACTGTGTGGGAAAAGTGAGGGAATGAATGATTTAGACATTATCTCTATCGACTTTCTACTTAAACGGTATTTAAAAGAACGGAGGCATTCAATCAGTTCTCTACAGTTAGCAATGAGTGAATGAATATGCTTATCCCATTTACAATCCTTCTGAATGATGACTCCTAGATGTTTGTGAAAATCTTTATCTTCCAGAACACTTCCTTCAAACATAAGTGGCAGGGTCTGAGGTATTCGTTTGTTTGTAAATGTCATTAGTTCTGGTCTTTAAAGGGTTAAACTGAACTTTCCACATTCTTGCCCACATTGAGATCTTATTCATGTCTGAATTTAATGTTTCACTCCTGTGATGTACATCTTCGAGACGTAGATACATGCTTGTATCATCTGCAAACAGTTTGGACGTGGAGTTAATACCTTTTACTATATCATTAATATAAACAAGAAATAGAGTCGGTCCAAGCACCGATCCCTGTGGAACTCCAGCGGTTAATTCAAGATAATTTGACTGGCTACCTTTAATAATAACAGCTTGGGTGCGGTTAGTCAAATAGTTTTCAAACCATCGCAGCAGTTCACCGCGTATCCCAACAGCTTCCAGCTTGCAGAGAAGACCTGTATGCCAAACACTGTCGAAAGCCTTAGAAATGTCGAAAAAAAATTGCTTGACAAGTTTCCTTCTCATCAATTGATTTGCAGAAGTCATTATAAATGGAGAGCAGTTGGTAGACAGTACTGTCACCAGGAATGAATCCAGATTGTGAAGGACTAAGTAAGTTGTTATTTACTAAGTATCCAAATGCGTGTTGCTGGACACATTTCTCCATAACTTTCCCAACACAACTAAGAAGTGAAATCGGTCGGTAGTTTGTGCACTTTTCTTTTCCTCCTTTTTTATAAATAGGGGTTACATGAGCTTGCTTCCAGGTGGCAGGATAAATACCTTCCACGAGAGATCTAATAAAGAGTACTGCAAGTGGTTCAGAGAGTATTGCGGCGCCTGCATACAACAATTTATTATGAACATGATCCGGACCCACTGCCTTGTTCAGATCTCGATCTTTAAGTATACCTCTTACCATGCGGGTTGTTACAATGAGTTGATGGATTGAACTTTCATATTGAGGTAGTAATGGAACTTGGTCATTATGACCATCTACATGTGACTGGCTTACAAAGAATTTATTAAAGACATCTGCTTTTTCAGCATGGGAATAATATATGTTCCCGTTTTCTTCGATGGGGGGAATGTCTTCACGAGGAAGACCTTTTTTTAGACATGAACCATCTAACCAGTTTCCACCAGCCCTTAGAGCCAAAATTTTCTGAAGATGACACTCGAACAATAAGACTGTCCTCATACTCGCGCTTCCTCTGCCTTATAATGTTCGTAAGCTGATTTCGAACCTGTTTAAACATGGCCCATGACCAAACTGATCTCAGTTGGACAGCCTTTCTATGTATCCGGTTCTTTTTCTTAATTAACTTCTTTATTTCGTCAGTTATGGGGCGGTCGGTGGTCTAGTGGTTAAGAGACTTGTCATCAATGCGAGAGGTCAGGGGCTAGAGTCCCATTCGGGGCAAAGAATTTTTCCTTCTCGTACGTGGCACCGTTCATTCGGGCCGATCGTCGGGAGTTCTCTCCGGGTACTCCGGCTTCCTCCCCCTCTGCTTTGGAAATGTTCAGCCCACCAAATTTGAAAAATAAATGGAATTCTAAATTCCGAAATTTAAATAGCTGAGCTGGCCCTTCGCACCACGTGATTGTAATGTGTTTATGTCCAGTGTGTGAGAGAATGCGTGTGATTCACGTGAGCGTGCGTGTTGGGTTCAGTTCGCGGCGCTTTGAGCCGATTCAGGGTAAATCGCCTATACAATACTCATTATTATTATTATTATTATTATTAGTTATCCAGGGTTCATCTCGTTCGTTTATGGTGACTTCCTTTACCGGCATACAGCGCCTCCCGCAAGTCATTAATCGATCACTAAATGTTTCTGCAGCTGTGTTTAGTGATTTCATATTGACAATACCGTTCCAGTTTACCTGCTGGAGTTCCGCCAGAAACATATCCCGATCTCATTTAACGCAGACATTAACATTATCGATAAGCACTGCTAACAGAAAGAAAGAATACAAAACCAAAACAACACATAACACAAAGAAAATGAAAACCCTAACACACACAAAACCGAGATGTCTATGTTACTGAAAAAATACCCAAAAAACAACAAACAAACAAACAAACAAAAACAACCCTGATTGAAACAAACTCGTCCACTCCGTCGGCAAATGTATAAAACTTTACCTCTGTCAAAAGTATCTGTACTTAAGACACCATTTTTTTTCTTTAACATATGTAGGCAACGTGCGATTTGATAAACTTTCTCGTCAAACAAAAATAATCACTTGATTTCTCTTACCTTCAAAACTACGCTGGCGCTAATAAGAATCCTTTGAACCTCAGAAAAAAAAAATCACAATGATCGTCCACTTAGAGAAGAGAGTTGTAAACACACAAAAACAGTTGCAAGTCAGAACAACCTGTCCTCTTCAGGAGCGAATACTGGTATTAGACGCTTCAACACAGGTGGAACGAGGCAGAATGATAGAGGTGTACAGTGCCGATGTTTCCATGGACTGTGAACTCGACTGTGTCCCGCGCGCAGCAAGAGAG
>JACVVK020000140.1:1110000-1157500 GCA_018292915.2 Batillaria attramentaria
AAAAAACCTCTGTGCGCTGCATTGTGTACATGAAATCTTTCAGTGAAACGATCAGCACAGTCGCTACACAGCCTAAATACTACACTGCCAAGCAGCCTTGCGGTGTCCCAACAGATAATATACACAGCGGAGTACCCAGCACAAATACTTTGTATCCACAGTATACCTCGCGTCTGCCTTGTTGAGCTTCCTTCTCATTACTTCTGTAAACAAGCGGTCAAGCCGGCACGGCACCTCCGGTCACCACATCACGTCGCATTGTCCGCGCCATCTGCCGTAAAAAAAAAAAAAAAAAAACCGCTTGCTTTTACGTTCGACGCCGGGCTCGTACTCGGTCAAACTTGAAACGAGCGTTTCTGATGAGACACCGCACCGAGTGGCACATAGTGTTTCCATTTGAGGAGACAGAGTGTTTTCATTTTCAAATTTATGTAGCACCGAGTGTTTCCATTTTCAAATTTATGTAGCACCGAGTGTTTCCATTTTCAAATTTGAGTGGCACAAAGTGTTTCCATTTTCAAAACATCGTCAAAGGTGTCGACGATGTTTCCTCTTACGTAAAGCGTTATGTTTTGAAATAATTACAAACATCATGCATGTGTGTTTGCATTCTAGTAACGCCTTTGTAATGCCAACAAAACTAAATAACAATCATATATATAATATTCTTATATAGCGCAGTATCCCCGGGCCACAAGGTGAGCACAAGGCGCTTCACCGTCTAAACTAATAAGAGGAAAAACAATAGAGCAGGTACATCTCCAGCCTGTCAGGCGAAGTGAACAGTACTCCCAGGTTAACTACTAACTATTGGTTAAACACACACACACACACACACACACACACACACACACACACACACACACACACACACACACACCGTGCGTGCACACACACACACCACACACACACACCGTGCGTGCACACACACACACACACACACACACACACACACCCCGTGCGCACACACACACACACACACACCGTGCACACACACCGTGCACACACATATTTGGCCCCAGCCGGGATATGAACTCACGACCCGAGCATTAGAAGTCCAACGCTCTACCATTCGGCCACCCCGGCTCCCCCCCCCCCCCCCCCCCCCCTCAGTCAAACGATCAACACAGTCACTACACAGCCTAAACACTACACGTCCTGTAAACAGCCTTGCGGTGTCACAACAGATATATACACCGCGGGATCCACACCGCTACACCGCTTTGAAAGTGTCGACGGTGTTTGCTCTTAGGTGAAGCGATATGTTTGAAATAATTATAAGCATGCGTGCGAGTTTGCATTCTAGTAATTTCTTTGTCATGCCATTTTATTGTATGCTTGTATGCTTGTCCGGCTGTTTTATTTTGCTCTTTCCTTGTTTGCTTGTTATTATTGGTCTTTCTTTCTCTCTCTCTTTCCTTCCTTCTTTCTTTCTTTCTTTCTGTCTTTGTATGCCTGTTTCTGCTGTCTCTTTTTTGTATTTTGTCATTTTGTGTACGTGTGTGTTGCTCATTTCTCTTTCTCAGCTCTCGTTCTTTTTGATTGGTTAGATCGTAATTGTAGTTCTTAGCAACGCAAGTATGAAAAGTGCCTCTGTAATGTTAACTGCCTCTTCCGTTGTAATATGAAGGTTCATTGATTCATTAGTCAAAGGTTGTCTGGTTGATAAACGATCGCTCTCACAGTTTCAGCCAACAACCGACGTCCGTTGGAAACACTCGGTGCTACTCAAATCTTACACTGGAAACACTTTGTGCTACTCAAATCTTACACTGGAAATACTCGGTGCTACTCAAATTTGAAAATGGAAACACTTTGTGCCACTCAAATTTTAAACTGGAAACACTCGGTGCTACTCAAATTTGAAAATGGAAAGACTCGGTACTGCTGCGTGGAAACACTCGTATATCTTGGCGGTGCTAGCTGGAGCGGTCAGCACCGTAAAAACTGCCGTCCATTTTTGACCACCCCCCTGTGATTCGGCAAAGCTTTTGCTTTGTGTCGTAGTCGGCGTAAGTAAGTGGGGTGGGTGGGTGTTCAGGGGGTTTAACGTCCTCGTGGCGGGGCGGTAGGGAGACAAGAAAAACTCGCTGAATCCCTTTGAAACCACGGAGAACCAGAACCCACAATAATGAATAGCTACAGCCCGAACGGAAGCGGAAAAATCACTCGGCGTTAATAATATTTTGAACCCTTCTGTTAGTTCCTTGTCAAAGCGGTCACAGTGGCGAGTAAATGTTTATGTTCATTACGACGTGGTTTGCTTTTTTTTAAAGCAGTAGGAATGTATGTGGCACTTTGTTTATCCAGATTCCAAACATTCTGAAAGTACCGCATGTTTGGGTGCTTCGGACTTCAGGCTACGTGACGGTATTAGCTTCCGGGTGATGTATAACAACTCGGCTAAATATAGTGGAAAATTTTTGCCCCTTTTAAAATTTGTGTGGAGAGTAAAAAATGTCAATCTGGTGCTTTTTGTTGGCTTTGTAAACAAGTTTCATGCCAGGTAATAGTAAAATTAGGGGAAAATGAGGCTGGCTTGTGGACTATTTGTATTCATGCGCGGCTGGCACAGGAGCCAGCAAACGACCGTGGAATGAGGGGGTATGTGGTCGCTGCCAACATTGCCAAAAAAACGGAATATTGGAATTTGTTTAAATTTCCTCTACACATGAATCTATGGCTGCCTGATTTTTGTAACTTTTTTGGTGAATTTTAAAGCATTTCTAGGGTGTCATCTGCAACGTTATGTGTAAGAGGAATATATAGCGTTTTCCTCTAGATTTGCATCTGTGTTACGTAGCCAAAGGTGCGGGTCTTGGCGGTAGGCGATCGGGCAAGGGAGATACTTCCGATTACGATTAGCAGTCGCCAACCCGCTGCCACCGTTGAAACCACAGTCCCACTGCATTTCTCTTTGTACAGTACTTATTGGTCATTCTCTCTATCCCCTTTCTTCCTCTTTCTTTCTTTGTATACTTCTATCCTACCATAACTTACTGTAGTTGACGTCTCCGCCGCACATGTTTTCTGTATTCATGAGCACACTTATAAGTTTTTGACTTGTTTTGCTCGGCCTCGTGAAAATGGTGTGAAAGTGCATATGTATATTTGTTCAAAACGAATAAAACTGTTTAAACCGAGGGAGATACTTTTCTGAATGCACAACCTTTCCACCCAGTACGATCTAACACTGTAAGCATACATGAGCATTTATTTATTTATTTCTTCGTTTATTGACGGAAACACTCTTTATTGAAACTACAGAGGCTTTGTGGTCATAGAAAACGTTTTCACCCCGTGCTGCACGATCAAAAGAAATCGTGGTGACAATGACTTCGTTCAAGTTGTCCCTTTGAAGTCGATTTTAAAAATAGCTCTTCCACTCATAAGGACGGCAAAGACTGTGTTGTTGTTGTTGTTGTTATTGTTTTCTCCACAGGTGTTGCTGTTGCTGGTTTGTGTTCGCTGTTTGTGTTTTGTTTCTTTGGTTGGTTGGTTGTTTGTTGTTGTTGTGTTTGCTGCTGTTGTTGTTATTGTTTTGTTTGTTTGTTTGTTTTTTGTTTTGGGGGGTTTTGTGGTTTGGGGTTTGTTGTTGTTGTTGATGTTTTGCAGTGTGTGTGTGTGTGTGTGTGTGTGTGTGTGTGTGTGTGTGTGTGTGTGTGTGTGTGTGTGTGTGTTTTCGGGAAGGGATGCGGGGTGCGGTGAGGTATTTGGGGTTTTACTGGTTAGTTTGTTTGCTGTTGTTGTTGTTTGTTGTTTAATGTTGTTGGGGTTTTTGTGTGCTGCTTGTTGTGTTGTATTTGTTTTTTGTTTCTTTGTTTGTTTCTTTGTTGTTGTTTTTGTGTGTGTGTGTGTGTGTGTGTGTGTGTGTGTGTGTGTGTGTGTGCGTGTGTGTGTGTGTGTGTGTGTGTGTGTGTGTGTGTGTGTGTGTGGGTGGGTTGCTACAATGCAAATGGGTCAATGCCCACTTGTCCTCTGATCCCCCTACACCTCCTAACCACAATTCAAAAAGCGAATAAACGACTATAAGATCCATGGCACTTACGTTCTTTTTTTCCAAACGACGGTACATCTGATCCTACAACGATGCTTCAATCAGTTCTCATCGGGCGTTGTCAAAAAAAAAAAAAAAAAAAAAAAGGCGTAAGCACCTATAAAATCCATGCTTTTTATGCCCGTTTTTCTAGATGAGGGTAGATCTGATCCCACAACGATGCCTCACTCGACGGACGTTCACCCAGGCACACAACCTTCTTCCAATCAGAAGCAATGGATCGCATGCTCATCCGGCTTGGACTAAAGGCCATTTGTCTTGATGAACCAGTCAGTATCTGCCCGAAAATGGCAGTAAACCCTAACGGAGCCTCGTGGTAGCATAATTACGGTAACGCTTTGCATCGATCTTGGTCTATTTTGACTTAAATAATGATATTAGAGTTCATGTAGAGGTTGATGCTACCAAAGGGACCAATCTGACGCTAGCCTCGAAACATGCACCCCGGCTCAGTTGTACTTGTTTGTACGTTTGTTCGTTTGTGGTATTTTTGGTCGGTTCGTTGGTTAGTTTAAAGCGCGGATTTAAGCCCGATAAACTCACTCGTTGGTTGGTTGATTTTAGTTTCTTCTTGTTGTTGTCGTTTTTTTCTGAGGGTTTTTTTTTTTTTTTTGAGTTGGTCGGTTGGTTGATGGGTGGTTGTTGTTTTTGTTTTTGTTTCTTACTTTTTGTTTTGTTTTGTTTTTGTTGTTGTTGTTTCTTCGAGGGGGGGGGGGGTGCTTTCTATTTGTTTGCTAATTCGTTTGTTTCCTTCTAGTTTTGTTGTTGTTCTTGTTGTTTGTTCTGTTTGTTTGTTTTTTTTAGGTTTTCCGGAATTTTTGTAGTTGTTTAAAGTTTGTTTTGTGTTTGGGAAGGGGGGGGGTAGTTTTTTTCGGTTTTTTTTTTTTTTTTTAGCTTATTTATCATTTATCTTTTGATATGACGATTCAGTTCCAATAGTGTGTGGTTTGTCGGTCCAAGTAGGTTGGTAAAACAGCGCACGTTGCCTTCGCCGAAAATAATCTCGGTCTAAGTTGTTCCAAGGTGCACATGCTCTGACGTGTCAAAAACAGTATGGTACAGTGTACCGATTCCCGCAAAACGTTCTCGCACATTATTTTACGGTCATTTTGATTCCTTGCATGTGAGTTCTTGTTTCTGTTTCGAGGGTTCATTTTCAAGGCTTGCGTCGGACTTGACAGTTTTAGCGCCAATCTCTTCTTGACACTGTACATAGTCTGTAACTCGCCAACCAAGCCAATGATACCTCCAGCCTCGTTTTCGGGGTTATGTAGCCTGTAGAATGACTTTGGCTGCGATTCTTGGTGGCTCTATGAGCCTTCGTACGCCGCGCAAGACAGATATATGGATCTCTCCGCGTCTCCAGGAGTCGTGGAAGATCACGGAGGGAGTATCGTTTCGTTGTAATCAATGCATGTTATCTCCGACAGACCGGGTAAGCGTTTGATCTTGCTGTCGTGCAATATTTGCCATCCATCCGTTACACCGAATCACTGGTTGTGGCGACCATTGACCTCTTCGTGGTTAATGGGGAGGGGGGGGGGGGGGAGTACCAATACCACCACTTGAAATCGCCATGTTTTGATGAAGTCTGTGGTTGACATGAACTTGATCCTGAAGGTAGCAGTTATAAATAGTAATCGATAACTCTTCAGAACCCGGGCCACCCGACCACACCCTGCCCCACTATATGATAAGACTGGTTAAAAAGAACAAGCCACTGCACACCAGTAGGAGCCACTTCAAGCCACTATT
Source organism: Batillaria attramentaria (assembly GCA_018292915.2). NCBI lineage: Eukaryota > Metazoa > Mollusca > Gastropoda > Batillariidae > Batillaria > Batillaria attramentaria. Next base: position 1,115,813 of record JACVVK020000140.1, read on the forward strand.
GCGCAAGGCTACAACTTTCTTCACTGCCACCTCCCGAGAACTACACCTACGGCCCTACCCCCGAAAACCAACCTATAATACTATAGTGTATATGTATAAGCGCCCTATGTCTGTTGTTGTTGTTTGTTGTTGTTGTTCTTATTGGTTTTGGTGGTGATGGTGGTGGTGTTGTCGTTGTTGTTGTTGTTGCTGCTGCTGCTGCAGTTGCTGTCATTTCGTTCAAAGTTTGTATGTCAGCCCATCAGGTAACGTGATCAACAAATAAACCGAGTGAGGGCGATTGTACAGCTGTCGTTTTCTCTTCTTCTTCTTCAATTCCCGACAGAATCAAAATTTGTTAGGGTCTCATTTTCATCTCTATTTTCGGTTCTCTCGAATTTGAAACTGCACCCACTTATACCCAACCCACACACTGTCTCACCCAGTCGTTACGTGAAAGTTTACACTAAAAAAAAAAAAAAAACTTTTCTCTTCTTTTATTTCATATGATGATATTGATTTTTGGATTTTGCTGCCGTGTTTTCTTTGCATTTCGCAGTGCAAGCGAACGGCCGCAACCTATTGTTTTCCCCAGTGAAATTCTGACGTCAACAATGCCTAAAGCACTGAAAGCCAGCTAAAAGTCTTCTGCCTTTCAGCACAGGACATTTGTATGTCTTCTTTCAGGCAACAGGCTAGAAAACGTGATCTCCCGAAATATACTGACGGACAAAAGTTCGGCACATATGGTGGGCGGGGGTCTAGTAGGCAGGGCGTCGGCCGGATTTAGCCGCTGCGCTACTGAACGGCCGTCACCAATGTCACGACGATGAAGCGTGGGTTCGAGCCCAGGTCGAGCTTTTGATATATGATACCGGTTGTGACAAACCGCATTTATGGGGTTTTCATTGATTTATGGGGTTTTCATTGATTTATGGGGTTTTCATTGATTGTGTGTTTGCCGTTTTCAAAAATGTATTTTCATGTGTAGTGTTAACTAGTGTTTTAGACAGGTAGTACTGTACTGGAGTTTATCCCAGTCTACCTAACGTTTTCACGTGCGGGAAAATGCCTATGCACGGCTATAGCGGTTGCTTGAGTTTTACTCTGTACTAGAGACTGTTGTAACGCATGTAGAACTGAGTTGTTGTCAGCTTACGAAGTGAGCAATTGCGACAAAGATTGTGCGCAGTCCTACTATTGACCGGTGGAGGGAACAGGTCTTTTTTTTCCCCACCCGGCTTCTTTGTGTTCCGTATGCCATAGCGCTACAGGTATGTTTGATTTTTGAATATTGTTTGTCTATTTCAAGACCAAGTGGATTGTTTGTTAACCCTATGGGTAACTTGATGCTATTATGATGTATATCTGATTTAGTTATGAATGTTGGACTTCTCAAATGGTTATTCAAATGAGAGAATTTGTGGTACGATGTTTTGAACTTCATTCTTGTGAGGAATCAGTTGTGAGAATATGGGTTGAGGTTGATGATGAGGATATAAGTTTGAACTATTTGATATTGTATAGGTACTTGATAACTGGAAGGTGAATTTGTTGATAATTTCTGATATCAATTCATAACTGGAACTTTCGAGATCGATGTCAGATGTTATTGTTGTTGAAATGGAACTTTGTTCAGGATCAAAGTTAGTTTATGGAGAAGAAATACTATCCGAGATAGTGGTAGTAATTACGGGTTAATATTGTACAGGAACGACGCCAGAGACCCGGTGAGCTGACCGCATTGTAATATGTCCGCCTGATCAGCGTACACGACACCATGTTTGTCTTCTATTGTCTGCCCCGTCGTTGTGGAGCTTGAAGCCAGCGACGTGTGTTTGTCTCCCTTGAGATCACGTGCAGCCATCCCGTCGAGCGCCGTGTCAAGGTGGAGCTCTCCCTGAGTCTGATGGGGTACACCATCCTCAGCGTATTATTTGTGAAGGTGTCTGCGGTCCAGCATTATTCAAGTCACTTCCAGAAGAAGTGCTTCCATTCACTCATTCCAGGAGAAGGTGAAAAGATTTGAATCGCCCGGAATTCCCAGAGGAATCGTCTGGACTCAAGTGTATATATTTTCTATTCAACATCAACAAGTCTTCACCCAGTCTACAGCATCGTGTCGACCAAGCTCGTTGAGTTATCTTGTTTATTTCACTTTATTCATTTCACATCTAATTGTGTATAGTTAGTGGTTTTGTCCGCGTTGTAGTACATTTTATATCCAGGCACATATCCTTTGAATAATTGATGTGCTGGTGAAATTGGAGGTTTCTGTTTTTCAGTTGTGAACGTAATTAAGTCTTAAACTACTTTATTAATTCGTGTGATTGTCTGATTGTTTTTGTGTATAAAAGGTCTCAGTCAAAAGAATAACTATTTGCTTGTGTGTATGAAAGGGAGTGGACGACGTTTGCATGCGTGCCTTTCTGAATGTCTGTGATGTGAAAGCGGAGTGAGAGTGTGAGACCGCCTTACGTTACACCGGTTTTTCCTGGCTGCCGGGCTGCTCACCGGGGGTTTCTCTCCGGGTTATCCGGCTTTCCTCCCCCAGCAAAATTGTTTTTTTAAAAAAAAGGATAGGTATTGGGTGGCGCTGCACCGCGGCGAGGCGCTTCCCCCGGAGTAGGCAGCCCAAATTTCCCGAAAGGGATAATAAAAGTAGAAAAAAAAAAGGTTTTCCGTTGCCAGTCATATATTGAGATGCACACACAATTGTTTTGCCAAAATACTAGGCTTTAACGGGAAAGATTACGATATTTTAGCGGTAAGAAATTTTCTGTTTCTGACATTGATGACTCAGCAAGTTTGCAATTTGTATGGAACCATATTGTACTGCAGAATTTGGTAAAAACGAAATGCGAGGTTGTTTTTTTTTTTTTTTTTTTTTTTTTTTTTTGTCGTGCGTGGTCTGCCTTTTAATATAAGTTAGCACAGACGGAAAAAAAACCCGTTGCGTAGGCTGAGCAAGCATATAAATTACATATATAGGGGAAGAAAGCTGAGACCGCTACCTGAATCCAGGAGATGTGTGCTTTGTATGCCATTGGACAAGTCCGCCTTGTTCTACATCTCTCAGCTTTACTTACTTCCCTACTTTGAAACTGACCTGATTGAGCGCATGTTTTCGGCTTTATATATAACCAATGAGACAAGGACGCACATTTATTTATTTATTTTATTTATTTGTTAGTTATTTAATGCACATTTACAAAATAATAATAATAAAATTGAGTATTATATAGGCGCTTTACCCAGTTTCATGAATCGGCTCAAAGCCCGCCAACTGAACCCAACACGCACGCTCACGTGAATCACACGCATTCTCTCACACACTGGGCATAAATACATTACAATTACGTGGTGCGAAGGGCCAGCTCAGCTATTTAAATTTCGGATTTTAGCGGAATTGCATTTACTGATTTTTCAAACTTTGTGGGCTGAACATTTCCAAAGCAGAGGGGGAGGAAGCCGGAGTACCCGGAGAGAACCCCCGACGATCGGCCCGAATGAACGGTGCCACATACGAGAAGGAAAATTTCTTTGCCCCGAGTGGGACTCGAACCCCTGACCTCTCGCATTGGTGACAAGTCTCTTAACCACTAGAGAACCGACCGCCCCAAAGGCACCAACAACTGTCTGCGAGTTATTTAACAGGTATCGGCAGCATTACTGACACGTTCGCTGTGACTTCCATGATCCGCACACCTGGCGCCTGAACCAACGCGCCAAATTTCCTCTATTGCGTGTTAATACGTATCACGCCGCATTAAAAGAGCCGGTGGGTGTGTGTGTGTGTGTGTGTGTGTGTGTGTGTGTGTGTGTGTGTGTGTGTGTGTGTGTGTGTGAATGTTTAGTTGTATTCATTGCTCAGCGGGGTCTCTCTGAAAAGGTTTCGGCGACTGCCAGATTCCGTATGCTCTGGTTACCCGTCTTAGCCCCCGGCCCGCCCCACCCCCTAGCCCTCCCCTCCCACCCCCTCTTCCCCCCTCAACACCACCCTCACCTCCCGCCCTATCTCCACCCCCTACCCCCCTCCCCCCACCACAACCCTCACCCAAATCCCAACCTGTACGAAGACAGCTGCTGCCCAACTGAAGTGTTACTGAGTTAAAACAGCGTGTGCTCTTAACCCAGTGCCATTACCTGATGCACTCCAAACGCTAGATTGTTTCCCAGGGGACGAGCATTTGTAGCGAGAGGTCACTGACTTAATCATCAAGCATGAAAAAAAACAAAAAAACTTAAGCACAGCTGGAAACGTAGAAATTACACATTCTGGTCTGCTTTGTGATGAATATTCATAGATTCATTGAACATACTGAACTTAAGACAAATAAGAGCCAACCCCCTTGTTCAAATACAATTTATGGAAAAATATCATTTTTTTTCACTTAATTACCGACCTCTGCATCTGAACTTAAATAACAGCAAGCCCCCTTGTGCAAATATCTTTTTTATGAAAAAAAAAAAAAAACATTTTATCACTTAATTAATGACCTCTGCATCTGTCACGCGCATACTGCCCCCCCCCCCCCATCCCCCTCCCCACCTTACCCCCCTTCCTATCACAAACCCAAATTGTATTTGTCCTTCATACAAACAGTCCAGAGTTCAGCCCGAAGAATCGTGTGGTCTCGGCTGCACAGCGCGGTGTAGGGACAGCAAGCGGCAAACTCCTCAGGTCTGAGGAGATTGTTTGGGCTGAAGCACGAGCTGCATCAGTAGCGACAAAGCTCGATAAAGCGACTCCTGTCAACAGAGCCCCGACAGCCGTTTGACAAACCTGCAGTAATGACTGCATCTAGGTGTCTATCTGCTTGCAGCAGCTGTCAAAATAGGAAGGGCAGGACCCATGCCAGGCTGGGTCGCTCCCCCTTCAGGTGGGGGTTATCCACTGGGCCATCGCGGATCGATCGCTAATTACTCGCCCCTTCCCGAGAGGAACGGGAGATATAGAAAAGCGGACGGTGGGATGAGGGCAGTTGGGGTGGATGTTTTCAGGTGCCTGAATGATCAGAAGGTTGAGCGTTCGAACCCGGAAAGGACAAAAAAAAATGTACAGACTCGGGGTTTTATTGTTGTTGTTGTTGTTGTTGTTGTTGTTGTTGTTTTATTTAATTTTGGTTTGGTTTGGTTTGGTTTGGTTTCTGTGTGATCACATGGAACCATCAAGATCAGGGCCCGTATGTAAAAGTCGAGGTTAATTTAACCCACGGCTACGGGCCTAACCCAGAATTAGGACAAAAGAAACCCAAAAGCAAAATTAAATACAAAAGGAAGCGAAGAAAGGAAGAAAAAAAATCCCTCTATGTCGGCTTAGGCACCTTGCTGGAATGGGCCCGCTTCTTGATTTAAAAAAAAGAAAAATCGAAAATTTAACCCAAGAGCTAGTTTAGTTCGAGGTTAGACTCTAACCCGGGGCTAAAAGCCCTAACCTCGACTATTACATACGGGCCCTGGTGGGTTTGATCGTCCTGGACAAACGGTATTTTGCACCACACTGATTGCATGTTGGTGACTGACGCGCAGATCCCATTAATATTGCAGATAGCCGGGTGTCACGTCATACGATACGTTACACAAGCTCAGTTACAGCCTTAAACTGCCCGGCGCGTGCGGTTATGCGGATCCATTTACTATCGTTAGGGATGGGTGACGATTTGTTTGGTAATTACTAACTCCCAAGTGACTCTCACAACCCCAACACCCTCTCTCTCTCTCTCTCTCTCCGAGGCTCTCTCTCTCTCTCTCTCTCTCTCTCTCGTTCTTAGTTCTTTTTCTGTTTTTGGTTTTTGTAGCAAGTTGTAACATAAGCACTTGTGCTTAACACTTATATCCTTGTAAAATAAAGTTCATTCATTCATTCATTCATTCTCTCTCTCTCTCTCTCTCTCTCTCTCTCTCTCTCTGAATCTAAGAATCGACTGGTGTAACTCAGTGTACTCCCGGCCCCAACCCTACCCCCCCCCCCCTCTCTCTCTCTCTCTCTTAGAGCGCTCGAACTTCTCCCCCTTACCAAGCATCTTGAGTTCAACCGGTGCGTTTTCATGCACAAGATAGTCCACTGTAAGGCTCCTCCATATCTTACCACGTTCTTTCAACCAAGTCAGCGACACAACGCAAGAAATGGCCTGTTCCAATTACCATTACCTAGATTGGACATTTTTAAAACAAGCCTCTCATTCTCTGGGTCACTTTCATGGAACCAGTTGCCAGCATACTTAAAATGTACCCCGAAGCTTCATTCATTTAAAACTCAACTTCTCAGATACTTACGTAAGTCATAGGTCCATGAACAATATCTGAACCATGCTAAATTACTCGTTATCAGATGGCACTATTACATGTTACCTTTTTACAAGTTATGTTGTATACTACAATTTCAAACACCATGCTATCTACTTCTTCACCTATTTTCCGATGTGTTTCCTTTGAATTTCCTGCGCTTCTTTGTATCTTTGCATGTTTTTTTTCTGTTTTTTTTCTATTTTCTAATTAGATTTACTCCCTTTGTGCCTGGTATACTTTTTTTTTGTAATGTTAGCCTTTATTTTTTTAGTGTTCCTAGATTAGCAGGACAGCTTGTAAGATAGGCAGACCATGCCTACAAGTCTTTATCCTGAAAAAACGTTTCAGTCAGTCAGTCAGTCTCTCTCTCTCTCTCTCTCTCTCTCTCTCTCTCTCTCTCTCTCTCTTGTCTCTTCTTTTGTTTTACATTTTGTAGTTTAGCAACGGCAAATTGCTACAATTTCTACCGTTGAAAAAATAAAGTCTCTCTCTCTCTCTCTCTCTCTCTCTCTCTCTCTCTCTCTATCTCTCTCTCTCTCTCTCTCTCTCTCAGCCCCCCCCCCTCCCCCCCCCCTTTACTTCCTACAGTAGTTAGCAGCGATTAGCACTAGGAATCTGTTTTACTTGCAAATGAGCTTGCAATAAGGTCCCCCCCCCCCTCTCTGTACTCCCTACAGTAGTTAGCAGCGGTTAGCACTAACATATAGGAATCTGTTTTGCTTGCAAATAAGCTTGCAATAGCAGACCCGGAAGTCTGAACATACAATTATCAGTGTATGCGTTCTTCGGTTTACGCATATATACACGTTTCCAGGCCGGTTGGAGAGTCTAAGTACTTATCAAATTGTTGCCACTTAGACCCTTTTACCGAGCGATGTTCAGCGTTAACAAATCTCTTTACATAAGGTCTCGAAGTTGCTAACAACGCGCTAATTCCATAACTGAGTCTTAATATTGTCAACTGTCTGTGCGATAATTGTTGATAATCACCTCCCACCGCCTTCTACATTGAACAATCCCCTACCATAATCAATCCCCGCCAGCACTGAAGCCCCCAACCCCCGGCCCTATCCACAATGACGCTCCCAGGCACGTGCACCCTACCTGCCATATTCCTAAACCATCATCTCAGTTCATTCCTCCACTACATCTGCCCGCGACGGGTTTGTTATTGGATTCCGTAATAACAGCTGCAAAGACATTCGGCAGCCTACACTGACACCGCGAACAACATTCCACTATCTCATGTCGCACGTTACAAGTACGAACGGACACTGGTTTACGATTGACAATAGACGACTCCTCTCCTGGGAGGGCGGGGGGGGGGGGGAGGTAGCCTCCCGAATTCAGCCAATTGCGTGCCGCGGTATAACGAGCACAACATGTGGCATGCTCTGGCAAACATTTTTGCCAGACACTACAAAGAGTGAAGCACGTGTAGTCTGCTGTGGCTGAAACTTGGAAAGAAAGCAGTAAGTCCACTGACGTCATATAAGAAAAAACAAAAACAAAAAACAAAAACAAAAACGTGCCGTTGAACGTGCAATTTTTAGCCCCTCCTATGATGTTGTTTCCATTACCAAAACACCATTACGTCAGTCTCTCTCATCTTGAAATCACCCCCTTTTTCCGTAAAATGACGTCATCAGTGGACGTACTAAGTTTTGCCAATAACCGGCAGAGTAAAGGGACGGGGCTTTGGCCTCGGGGCTTGGCAAGTGGAGCCGTCTATTTGAAGTGCATAATATCGTACTCCCGACGGAAATGAATGCGTTCACTGACTTCAACACAGGTCAGCATCAGGAGCTGCAGTTACACAGGAGTTACGAACGACTGCACGCGTTACTTGTATACTGACGGGTACTCAGACTGTACAGGATCGTTCAAAGAGTGGAGTTACGACTGACTGACCGGCGACGTTACTTGTATTCTGGCGGGTACTCAGATTGCACAGAATCACTCCAAGAGTGGAGTTACGATCTATGGCATTACTTGTATTACGACGGGTACTCAGATTGTACAGAATCACTCCAAGAGCGAAGCTACAACCGACAATATTTCTTGGATTCTGACGAGTACTGAGATTGTACAGGACCATTTGGGTCAGATAAAGCAGTACCATACAGTACAAAACATGCTCCGAGGGGGGAAAAAGCGGTTTATCCCCCTGCCAGGTGCGTGCCGGTGTCACAGGATATTTCGGAACCGGACGAATGGGAACCATTCCGATTTATCCTGGCCCTGGTGGCAGGATTTTTCGGAACCATTCCGATTTATCCTGACTCCAGTGACAGGATATTTGGAAACCACCAGCATATTTCGGAACCGCCTAGAAGGTCATTAGCCCACATGAATTTTGTCTGCCAGGTGCGGGATAAATGGGAATGGTTCCGAAATATCCTAGGATTTGGGGGAACCGGTTCCGATTTATCCTGGATCCGAAATATTCTACGACACCGGCTTTGAAAGGTCTTTGAAATTTTTGTTTCCAGATCAAGTTGAAGCATTTTTAATGGTGACTATACTTGTGGCCGGGCAGACACTACGATAAAGAGTCTTACTTGGGACCCCGGACTAACTGTAACATGCACATTTATTGGCGGAAGTCAAGTGAAGTAATTAGCGTCTGCCTCTTGAGTAATTTTCTCAAAACCCTCTACGGGGAGTCGGGATAGCCGAATGGTAGAGCGCTGGACATTCAATGCTCGGGTCGTGAGTTCGACTCCCGGCTGGGGCCAAATATTTGTACTGGCATTTTTTGTCGTTGCCCCGTCTTTGATATCACCCATACATAATAATAATAATAATAGTAAGTGTTGTATAGGCGCTTTACCCAATTTCATGAATCGGCTCAATGCGCCGCGAACTGAACCCAACACGCACGCTCACGTGAATCACACGCATTCTCTCACACACTGGACATAAACACATTACAATCAGCTATTTAAATTTCGGAATTTAGAATTACATTTATTTTTTCAGATTTGGTGGGTTGAACATTTCCAAAGCATACGTGGTGGAAAAGGACGTTAAATTCCCAAACACCCACCCCGACCCCTCAAAAAACCTCTAAATTGCTGCCATTTCTGAGATAATACCGTCGAAACTGAGCTAGGCTGCGATAAATGAATCAGACACCGGCGGCACGACACAGACATAAACAGTTCACGAGTGCACTTTTCCTGAATGACGTAATAAGTTTCCCCAACTTTAAACAGAGGCATATTAATGCTTCGAATGCCTTACGGCGTTGGTTTGGACATAATCAGCGCAAAAAAAAACAAAAAAAAAAAACTGTTTCCTGCTAAAACTGACGTTGAACAAACGGGCCATTCCTGAAGTTCTCCGAAGTTCTGAGGACGATCGAGATAATTATGTCGTCATCTGGAAGAGAGAAAAAAAAAGTGCCTAATCGCCATGGACTTTATACGCGCTTCGCCCCTTTTTCCTTCCAGATGACGATGGAGTTCTTTAACACATCATCGTACAAAGAGCACTGGTCTTCAGAAAAGGGGTGTTGCAGCTTGTGTAAGAGGCCTTCATTGATAGTTTACAAACAAAACCCGCACGCCACGGGAGTCTGGAACTTTACAAGCAAAGGAAATAAGCAGCTGGTTGTTATACGTGCTTTTCACTGCCATTATACAGCCACTTACGTCAGGCGCCCACGTGTCCCTACTGTAGAGGGTCAACCTAAGGCTACTGTGAGGTTACTGTCCCCAACCCCCCCCCCCCCCCACAGCCCCCATTTCCGGGGTCCTAGTTAACCGACTGTTGCAGCCGACAGACAGTATGTGCCAGATGGGCAAGCCGGCGGATGCGTTTCCTCGGTTGTTTGTGGGGGTGGCACGTACGGTATGCTTTCACGCGCCGTTCACATTATGCAACCATTTTGCAGGTCAATTCAGGTGCGACCGTGTCTTCCTCGTGACTCCAGACAGTCAACTCGAGAAGGGGGAGGGGGGTGGGGGGGGGGCGGATTCTAACACACGAACTGAGCACTGGAAGTCCAAGCCTCCGTGTTGGATTTTAAGAACTGAACAGACAGGCAGACACACATACAGTCGGACAGGCAGACACACATACAGTCGGACAGGCAGACACACATACAGTCGGACAGGCAGACACACATACAGTCGGACAGGCAGACAGTCATGCAGGTAGATAGGTAGACAGACAGACAGGGTGGGTGGGTGTTTGGGAGTTCAACGTCCTTTTTCCACCACGCATTAGACAGAGACAGACAGACAGACAGACAGGCAGGCAGGCAGTCGGACAGACAGACAGATAGATAGATAGATAGATAGATAGACAGATAGATAGATAGATAGATAGATAGATAGATAGATAGATAGATATAGTACTTGGGACTATAGGAGCGGGCGTAGATAGATAGATAGATAGATAGATAGATAGATAGATAGATAGATAGATAGATAGATAGCACTTGGGACTATAGGAGCGGGCGTAGATCCTGATTCAGTTAGGGGCATCATGAATAACGAATGAAGGCAAGACATAGCGATCAGGCTCCCACATAACTAACCTCACGTCACCCTGATCTGACGTGTCCGGCACTGTCCACTCACTCAGGCCAGTCGACGTCCAGGGTTTTCTCCGGGCACTCCGACTTCGTCCTCAGTCCTCCTCTGCGTTAGCAACGTTCAGCACACGAAAATAGAAAACTGATAAATACAACTTGAATCTCAGTCAATCCCCAAAGGCTAGGACGGCCGCGCTGCGCCCTCGCCACAAGTTGCTGAAATCGTGACCCAACTAAAAGCAAATTACGTCTGAAGCACAAAGCGTAATGCCCCCTAGAGTATTATAGAAATGTTCACTGCACATAACTGCACGGTTTTAGAGGCATTTGCAACGTGAAAGCAGCCAGCCTTGCTGTTCTTTCCGGCCATTCACCGGTCATCATTATCGGGTGAATCTGCGGGCAGAATGAAAGGATGTTGTTGATGTGTGGGCGGACAGGCAGTGTGGACATTAGAGAAGTCGGGCGAGTCATTCAAGATGGCGGATATCTTCCTGATGCTACATGTACTTTGATTCAACCGTTTTTGCCCGACGGCGAGTCCGGCCTCTCAGTCGAGTAAAAACCGTGCGTTTGAAATATGAGAATGCGCACGTCGTTTCTCCGGATACTCCGGCTTCCTCCTTCTCTGCGTTAGAAATGGAAAGCCGGGATAGCCGAATGAAGAAAGTGAATGTTCCAACACGGAATGACACGCACATAAAAACAAGAACCGCAACTCTTGCCTGCTCAAGAGTTACTCCCAGTGCAAAAACTACAAGAAACAAAGGTCATATGTCTTGACAGCAGATACAGACCTCAGCTAATTTGAGCTAATCATTTGGCGTGGGAGGGATATCATCATTGTCCCTCTTCAGAACTGAACTTCTTAAAGGTCTGCAGTCTCAGCAAAAATCCAAAAACTATGATGATATTAGAAAAATTGAACAATCGTTAGAGGATTATCGGACCGCGCTGTATTCTTTAGTCAAATCCTTGTGGAATATATATGCTTACATATCCATAGTTCCTTAGATATAGATTATTACTACAGGGCATATGTATACATGTATGTATTTATTGTTATAGTGTGCACAGGCTTGCTGTCCTCAGTTCTCCACATGTCCAGTTGCTGTTTGTTGTTGTTGTTGTTGTTTTTTTCTTAGATATGTGCGCCTGGTTTCTATTTGCCTCCATGGCCTTTGACTGTGGCATTACTCTACTCATATTTCAAGTTATTTCATGTCTGCTTGTAATGTATGCACAGTGTTCTCGTCCGTCCTCTGTTTGCCTCCATGGCCTTTGACTGTGGCATTACTCTACTCATATTTCAAGTTATTTCATGTATGCTTGTAATGTATGTACAGTGTTCTCGTCCTCTGTTTGCCTCCATGGCGTTTGACTGTGGCATTACTCTACTCATATTTCAAGTTATTTCATGTATGCTTGTAATGTATGTACAGTGTTCTCGTCCTCTGTTTGCCTCCATGGCGTTTGACTGTGGCATTACTCTACTCATATTTCAAGTTATTTCATGTATGCTTGTAATGTATGTACAGTGTGCTCGTCCTCTGTTTGCCTCCATGGCCTTTGACTGTGGCATTACTCTACTCATATTTCAAGTTATTTCATGTATGCTTGTAATGTATGTACAGTGTTCTCGTCCTCTGTTTGCCTCCATGGCGTTTGACTGTGGCATTACTCTACTCATATTTCAAGTTATTTCATGTATGCTTGTAATGCATGCACAGTGTTCTCGTCCTTGTCATTGTATAGTTTATATATACCAAAAACAGAATTTAAAAAAATCCACAAACAACGTGTTAAAAAAAAAAAAAAAAAAAAATACCCGACTGTGCAAAATGCATAGTCAACTCTGTCACGGTTACACAGTTTTTAGCGTCCCTAAAACTCCTGTAAAAGACAAGGGCAGCCTGATTTCAGTCACAGCACAGTTAGCGTTTTGACACTGAGCGAGAAAGAACGCGGTGGCTAGTCTTCTCGTGCAGTACTGACACAATACCCGCTAGACCCTGTAGCGATGTGCCTCACTCACTGACCAAAAGCACAAGGAAGTCACTGCAAACTCACGCTCTGGTTTTATAAAAGTCTTCGAAGCGCTGAAAATATTGCAACTATGACAGAGTTGCCTGCATTATGCGCAGTCACAGGAGTCGCATATTAAAACAACAACAACAAAAACACACGCAAGGTTTGCTGCTTTTGGTCGAGAATGAAGACCTTTAAGGCAAAAAGTGCTTTATTTACCAGGGCCCGTATGTAAAAGTCGAGGTTAATTTAACCCACGGCTACAGGCCTAACCCAGACTAGGACAAAATAAACCCAAAAGCAAAATTAAATACGAAAGGAAGCGAGGAAAGGAAGAAAACAAATCCTTCTATAACGGCTTAGGCACCTTGCTGGAATGGGCCCGCTTCTTGATTTAAAACAAAAACCAACAGAAAATTTAACCCTGGAGCTAGTTTAGTTCGAGGTTAGACTCTAACCCGGGGCTAAAAAGCTCTAACCTCGACTATTACATACGGGCCCAGTTGTGGACCGCCCCGCGAAAAAAAAAAAAAACAAAAAAAAAACACGTGATCTTTGGTACGCAGCACGCTGGCTACCTCATGTTTGAGATGGAATTTTCGGGCCGAGTTGTGAACTGTATCGTTTAACCCCCTACATTCATATCACGGATACTCCCAAACACCCACCCACCCTCATACGCCAGATTTGTTGTCGCCTAGGTTGAAGAGGGTGAAAAATCAAAGAGCATCCAATAAAGTGACGAGTGAGTGAGAAGGAGCAATGGCGCAAATTGTATACCACACCATGCATACCACATTAAAGCGCTTAGAATGAGAATAATTATAATGAAATGTATTATTATTATTATTTCAGCATAAAGATGCTAATAACAAGCAAACACAAACCTGTATGTTTATGACTGGGTGAAAAATATCACAACTACACTGAACAGTGTGAATCTGTCTTTGGTTCTGAACGGTCGCCTTTAAACCGACTGTAAAGAGTTCTCACACTGCGATCAAAACTGGAGGCTGTACTCAAGATGCCCAAGAAACATTACAGCGGAAATAAAAAATCTCGGAAAATCGGAGTTTGGTATCCTTTTCCACCACGTATCGCCAAAACAGGGGTGGGTGGGTGTGTGTTTGGGGGTTTAACGTCCTTTTCCACCACATAGGGTGATATCAAAGACGGGGCAACGATGAAAAAGCCAGCACAAATATTTGGCGCCAAAACAGGGAGACCAGAAAACACTAGACAGATCACACCATCAACCTGGGCAAAGCCGGGTACGTCCGCTAGTCACAAATAATTTCAGTAAGGACGCTCACTGTAAATACGTGTGCGTATAGAGGCGAATACAAATGTATGTCTTCGCATAGAGCATGATACTAATAATAATAATACACAGGTGTTTTTTTTAATATATATATAGAGCGCTGCTCTCCAAATGCCAAGGACTCGCTGCGCTTAAAACACACACACACACACACACACACACACACACACACACTATTTACATCCCCTCTTACATACAATTTGGCAGTGCAATGACTCATGGTACACACGGACTCAACAGAAGTTTAACTGTCAAAGGCTTGACGAAAGAGAAAGGTCTACAGACGGGATTTAAACAGGGGCAGTGAGGTCTGAAGGCGGAGTTCGATCGGCAAGGAGTTCCAGACAGTGTGGGGCTAAAAGCTGAAAGAGCGCTCTCCGACAGTTTTCATGTTACGCTTCGGAATTTTGATAAGTTTATTCGCTAGCGGAACGCAGGGTGCGCGACGGTTGATACGTACATAGTAAGGCCAACTATGACAAGTAAATACAAGAAACTCGAGCTCAGACTAAAAATAGGACCACCACGTACCGACGGTTTTGTTTTCGCTGTCACCTGATTCATTAGTGAGACAAAATCTCTGACATCTGCACGATGGAACATACTAGGAAGGCCATGATCAGAAATCTAAAATGAGTGGCCTGTCTTGTCTATCGAAAACGCGTCATCACTTGCAGTCAAGCACGTGTCAAAATAACGAAGCGAAGTTATTAACAAATAAAGAGAAGGCGGCTTTTGTCATTCTTCTGCTATTTTCAGTCTGCTACCGCCACTCAATACTGACGAGTACTGCAAAATTAAACCCTGACTGAATACTTACGATACTAACAGATAGAATGCGAGAACCTAGGCAGACTTATAGAATGAGAGAGAGAGAGAGAGAGGACTACTAATCAGACAACACAAAAATCATACCTTGTCTTCGCCCGCTTGTCGTTATCTCTACAGCTACCGGGGTCACAGCTCTGTCGATTAGATATCACGGGATATTGCCCGGAATGGGAAGAGCTCCTTACCGTGACCGGCCAATCAGCTGACAGCATAGTTGCCACCTGTCATCACGATGTCTGTCCTGTCTCATGGGCAGGCTGCATGATTATTATGCCCACTAATCGTACAGTACACGCCTCTACTCACGTTCTCACAGGAACTGGCGGGATTCATTTGCCATGATTCAGTGAGGAGTACAGAGATAATGAACCTACGATGCTGATTCCAAGGCCAATCTCCCGACTCAGTCTCTCGGTTGTCTTCGGACCAGCAAGTGAAAGAATACAAAGGCACGAGGCCTTAAATTGCCTATATGTTCTCTTTTTTGTGCATTATAACCTATGGTTTATCGTTGCAGGCCTGCCCTCTTGCGGTAGTACCTGTTTCTAACCAGTATGTGCGGCATACAACAGTGATCTTTAAGCTGTGTGTGTGTGTGTGTGTGTGTGTGTGTGTGTTGAGCCGCGAATTAGTCTTTGTTGCTTGCGCGGCGTAAAGCCCTAACTAACTAACTAACTAACTAACTCTGTGTGTGTGTGTGTGTGTGTGTGTGTGTGTGTGTGTGTGTGTGTGTGTGTGCGCGCGCGCGCGCGCGTGCGTGCAGAATTTTAATGAATTTTAATTTATTGTATTGCACTGTCGCTGTGTCTGGACGGACATGAAATTTCCCCATGAGGGATTAAGAAAGTAACCTTATCTTATCTTATTCACCCTGGGCGTCATAGTTACCCCTAAAAATGCTTCAATCTAGAAAATAAATGACGATGCGCGCACAATTTAAAGGCATGCGCCTGACAGGAAAAAAATGAATGATTGTCTCCTTTCCGCTCAGGCCTCACTGGAGGAATGCTGGAGTAATGCTGGTCTACTTTCTGTTTAGGCCAGAAGGCCACTTCACCCAAACCCATTCGCGTCACCTTTGCCTCTCTTGTGTGAAAACGTCCCAGCTTCACTGCCGGTTTGCCTCCTCTTGCGACCTCTTGGCATGCATCTTGCCCTACCAAATCCAAAAATCACAAAAAGCACGTGTGTTTATTTGTGGCAACAAAAATCATACAAAGTAGCACACTCGCCGAACAGCGCCCTTCAAATAAACACCAAACTTGACCTCACGCTCAAATTGTGTCATGTCTTGGGGTCTAAGGAAGTTTTGTTTGTTTGTTTGTTTGTTTTTTCCTTTGTTTCTTTGTTTTCTGTCCTTGTGCCAAAACATTTCCAAATAAGAGGAGAGGAAGCCTGATCTGACCTAGTACTCGCGGGTGAGGAGTGTGTGTGTGGGGGGGGGGGGGGGGGGGGCTTGGGGAGTTTAATGTCCTTCCACCACGTAAGGGTGATATCAAAGACGGGGTAACGAGAAAAAGTCAGCACAAATATTTGGTGTGTGTGGGGGGGGGGGGGGGGCAGTCGAACGGCCGAAACGAGTGTTGCCAAATACTTGAGTTCCCAAACCGGACAACAACTTCCGACCTTTTACGCTGATGTCTGGAGTCTGTTGGCGTCGGTTTTCTGGGTTTGTTTCTTGCAAGAGGACAATAAATTATGCCTCGCAGAAAAGGTTGAACTCCGTGTGAATGTCCGCGTGTGCCCTACTTTTCCCATGATATTCAGCTCTTGATATGAGCCAATGAAACTTGGACAATCGTCCTTGTGGCAATGTCAGGTATTGTATATCATTACCGTTAATACTTTTACTGGCCTGGCCCACTGCCCTATATCGAAATCAGACGGTTCCAGCTGTCCTGTCCCCTAAACTCACACGACGTTGACAGTTCTCCTCGGGGACTGTCACTATGCAAATAAGATTTGAGTTACAGCCGCGAAAACAACAATGTCGCAGATTTTATCAATGGAACCGGGTTCTCGATTGGCTCTGCGGCGCAGTAAAAAAAAAAAAAAAAAAAAAAAAGGTTCGCATTCGACTTGAATCTGTTCGGTGCATGCAGCTTGCTAGACGTGCAGCCTCGGGAGTCTCCACCGTTCCACAAGAATTACACAATCACATTTCTCTAGAAACCATGCGTCAGTACAATCACAAAAAAGAAATGGATTCAGGCCGACTTGGGTCGAGAATCTGGTTTCGGGGCGGATGGTTGCGTCATTTCTGCTTCATCTTATTATTATTGTTATCATTATTATTAAACCATGCGTCAGTACAAACACAAAAAAGACATGGATACAGGCTGACTTGAGTCAAGAATCTGGTTTTGGTGCGGATGGTAGCGTCATTTTTTTTTCTTCTTCTTCTTCTTCTTGTTCTTCTTGTTATTATTATCATTAAACCATGCATCAGTACAATCACAACAACACCAACAACAACAACAACAACAACAAAAATATGGATACAGGCTAACTTGCGTCAAGAATCTGGTTTTGGTGCGGCTGGTAGCGTTATTTCTGATCGTGCGATTCGCGATTCCAGAGAATATAATGATTTCTCTCCAAACCATGACCAGTACCATACTGGCATATCAAGGAAATGGACATACATGGAAGGGCGGCTTCATATCTCTTGTTAGCGCTTTTTGTGGTTCCACGAGGTTCAATAAATATGTCGATTAAGGAAGGGCTTTTGTTCTGGTTAAAATATTGGACTCGACTGAAACAGCCGATGTTTAGAACCATCTCGTGCCATATGCATAAGAAAAACGGAGATCTGCCCTCCTGAACTTAACACACGTACATACATTTATAGTGTGTAATACCCCCCCCCCCCCACCACCACCACCACCACCCCCCCCCCCCCCCAAAAAAAAAAACACAACCAACCAAACAAACAAACAAACAAACAAACAAACAAACAAACAAACAAACAAACACCGATCAAAACACAAGGGGCAATTGTTTAAATAGCAAGTCGCCATACACCTTCCTACGTTCTTCCACTGGATCCACATGGCTATCTGGGATAGGCTCAGAATTTCTACCCCCAAAACTGACCTAAAATGGTTTCATGGTTTCCTGCTAAGCAATGGCCGTTACCACAAATCGGGAAACAAGTGTGATTACACTTTACAGCAAAACGAAATTCTCGCTCCAAGCCTGCTCCATCAAATGGCCGAACGAGCATCTGCAGGGGCAATGGTACTGATGGTGGTAGGGGGTGTCGGCCGCTTACCTTTTCAAACAGCAGTAACCAAAAACTATTAAGTCCGGATTTGCCTCCAGATGCAGTTTTGCTTTCCTAGCAAGAATCTCTCTCTCTCTCTCTCTCTCTCTCTCTCTCTCAGTTCAGTACCCTAAAGGTAGAATAGCAGGACAGCATGTAAGATAGGCACCTGGCAGCAATGCCTAACTGCTCTATCCTAAAATAAAAACGTTTCATCATCATAATCATCATCACCATCATCATCATCATCATCATCTCTCTCTCTCTCTCTCTCTCTCTCTCTCTCTCTCTGCATATTTTAATATGTCCACTTTTGTATTTCAGGTGCATATGCTTGAATATGGTTTGTCTTGGTCTGGCTGAATCATTGAATAGTATATACTGTAGGCGCATTACCTGTGTTGATATACTGTTCCAGGTGTGAACGCTGATACTTCGAGTATTTTGTATGTGTCTGAATTGTATAAATGCCTTATTTTGTGCCAATTTCCTGCTGTGTACGGACTACCCCGGTGGGAGTGCCGCCGGATTCATTGTAATGGGTCAACAGCCCAACAATAAATGATTGAGTCTTGAGTCTTGAGTCTCTCTCTCTCTCTCTCTCGGCAGTTGTTGTTCGACAGGTTAATCACAGTACCAAAATCTGCTAATCTACTGAACGAGAAAACAAAAGTAAAGTAAACCAATTTTTTTCCTGCTCACCTTTCTACTCCTCTTCCCGTAGACACCGCGTGAGAGATGAGAGATGAAACTGTTTTTGTTTTTTTATTTAATTCAGGATAGAGCATTTAGGCATTGCTGCCTATCTTACATGCTGTCCTGCTATTCTACATTAAAGGGTACTGAAAAAAAAACAACGACATAAAAAAGAAACAAACAAACAATAAAAAGTAAAAAAAAAGTATAAACTATCTAAGGGAAATAAAGGAGAGAAAAATACACACAATAAACAAATCAATAAACATACGTGGCATGTGCTGATGATACTGGCTGCTGGTTGTATGCCAAGTAAGAACTTGTTGAGAGAGAGAGAGAGAGGGAGAGAGGGCTTAAATCAGGGTGCGCAGAAGTTGCGACGATTGCAAACGTTCTAATGTGCAAGAGATCGTTTCCCTAAAATCCGAGGAACGGGATATGGTCGTTAATCTGGGCGTGCGAGGTACCTGCCGATTATAAATGTCACCCAAGAGACGAAGCAGAGAGCAGGTGTCGGTCAGGTTTTTTTTTTTTTTTTTTCACGTTTCCCCTCTGATGCAATAGATAAAACTTACGGCAAGTAAAGCATGCACGCCCTGTAAGTTTTATCAGTTCTAACAGTACCAGAATACTGCTGCCAAACTATTCCCGTAATATCAACTTCCCGTGCGTCGTAAATTTCACTTTGTGGCATAAACCATTTTATCACTTGAAAATTTGGTGACTTCTCTTTCAAGAACAAGCGTATACGTAAATGTTTACCACACGATACGTGTTGTTAATCTTATGCATTTCTAAACCCGAAATATACTCACCCGATTGACGATTAAAAAGCGGGTTCTGATCAAGTGTGCACGTTTAAAATCCCACGTCCATCTTTCAAAGAAGAGTATGTTTTGGCTGGTGGCGTGGAAAACGGACATATTGTCACACGCACCGGAGTGAATGGCAGATTGGATTTTCGCACACAAGGTAGAGCTGTACAGCAGCAGGCTTTCTCTGCTTTGTACCAGAACAACTCGCTTGTGGCAGACAGTCAAACTACCCCGACAGTTTCAACATTGTCCAAAACTGTTCTTGGCGTGCTCTGAATCAATCCTGTCAGGTAATCCAGAAGCTTTTAGTCCCAGCTCGCTACACCCTTTTCGCGAGTGGCGGAAATTTCGGAGTCGGGTCTGTACCAGAACAACTTGCATGGTTGTGCCCAAAAGTAATACTACCTCGAAGTCTCCTCGCTGTCAAACGAAATCTACACTTGGCATAGTTTGAGGGGATCCCACCAAAAGAAGTTCAGAAGTTTTCGGTTTTTGTCCATGAACTAATTTACTACACCCTTTTTGCAAAATGGAAGAATCTCAGGAGCCGGCTTTGTACCAGAACAAAGACGCATATGCCAAACAGTGTAGCAATCCTTTTGTCTACCCATTCTGCGAGTCACACCGCCTGCAGACGGGCTAATGAAATTTGGTACCATTTTGGAATGCCTTCCTTACGTGGATGCGCTTGGCACAACTTGGTGTGAGGCTGGCGGTCAAAACGCATTTGTCACAGAAACAAATCTGAAGCTGGCGTGCCTTGAAGGACAAAGCAGTGTCCGGTTCATGTCTATGGACAATTCAAGACAACACCGCGCACACTTTCTGTTAACTCAGTTCTTACCAGAGGAGCCTAGCTAGCTGAATGGTACAGCGTTTGTACTCTCAATGCTCGGGTCGTTAGTTCGAAATCCGGCTGAGGCCAAATATTTGTACTGGCCTTTTCCTCGTTGTCCCGTCTTTGATATCACCCTTACGTGGTGGAAAAGGGTGTTAAACCCCCAAACACCCATTCACGCACCCACCCAATTTCTGCCAAGTAAGCTTGGGGTCAAGTTGTGCAACGGTGGCATCGTTAACAAAATCATACTTATTTTACGTATGCATGGATTTATATGTGGCTTGGCGGTCAGGAGGGGGGGGGGGGGGTTGTTACACTTTGATTATACTTGTGTTTGTTGCAGTAAGAGCCGTCAAGGATCCGTTAATCAGATCCAGATACATACAACAGAATAGTCAGAGAGAGAGAGAGAGAGACAGACAGACAGACAGACACACAGGCAGACACACAGACACACACACAGACACACACACAGACAGACAACAATGACAACATCTTCGAGGCAGGCGGGACAGAAGTCAAGCGAGAATCAAAACCATGCGTCTCGGCGTGCACGTGCTGTGTTTCAGAATGGACGCTGGTCGCGAGACAGGACAAGCTATTGCTCATGTCCGTCACTCCTTCCCAGGCCAGTGACCGCCAGACAAAATACCGAAGCCATATATGCAAATTAAGGGACATCCCATGCCAGACTACATCGGTCACTGTATAGATCTACACTGGAGGAACGATCTTACTTAGATCTGATTAACACTCTAAGCGATGGCCTAACCCTGACGCTGTGCAGCATTTCGGCTTAACATAATTGGTCAGTGAAACGGTTTTTGTTTCTGCTGGCCATTTTTTTTTACAAAAATGAAAGTCATTATGCTACCCCAGCAGACAATAACACACGTAGATCTAGTCGTCTTCTCTACATCAGGAGAGGCGCAGTTGCAATGATACACACAATACACTTCATTTTTGACGCAAGATTAGGTCGACTCCCTCTAACTTTTTGTTAACTCTCTCTCTCTCTCTCTCTCTCTCTCTCACACACACACACACACACACACACACACACACACACACACACACGGACTCTCTCTCTCTCTCTCTCTCTCTCTCTCTCTCTCTCTCTAGAAAAACAACATCTTTTGAATCCGCTCCAATCTGGTTTCCGCCCTCAACATTCATGCCACACCGCACTTGTCCGCGTCGTCGACACTTGGCTATCTGCCATCAACAAATCCCAACTAACTGGTGCGGTCTTTCTTGACCTGAAAAAAGCCTTTGACTTGGTGAACCACAGCATTTTGTCAAAGAAATTGTCCTTATATATCCCTGATCCTAAGACAATCTCCTTATTTTCCTCATATCTCCAAGGTAGAGTTAGTTAGTTAGTTAGTTATTTAGGGCTTAACGCCGCGCAAGCAACAAAGACTATTTCGCGGCTAGCTCCAAGGTAGAAGGCAGAAAGTCTATCTAAATGGTGCGTTTTCTGAGGAAGGTGTTGTTAAGCTCGGTGTGCCCCAGGGCTCTATCCTTGGCCCGATTTTCTTTTGTTTATTCATCAATGATATGCCCCTCTCCATCTCAAACCCTAATGTAAGCTGTGATATGTTTGCTGACAACTCCACGCTCCATGCGTCGGATGTGCATGAGTCAAAAGTAAACGAAGTATTGCAGCACAGCCTCACTGAAATCTCCCAGTGGTGTAAAGCCAACCACATGGTAATTAGTACCACCAAAACCAAAAGCATGCTAAGTACAACGCGCCAAAAACACCAACGCAAACTATCTCCCCTACGGTTGTCAGTTGGGTTCGAGTCTATCGAGCAGGTCTCGAACCACCGTCTACTAGGTGTCATAATTGACGACCAACTAAAGTGGGAAACGCATGTTGATGGTCTCTGTAAATTATTGTCAAAAAATGTATTCTTGCTATCCAAACTAAGTCGCCTAGTTAGCCCTGACATCTGCAAGCTATTCTTTCATGCCCACGTGCAAAGTCATCTAGATTTTGCGTCCACTTTGTGGGACGAGTGCAGCGAAAATCAGTTCAAAAAGGTAAACTCCGTTCACCGGCGCGCTGTCAAACTCTTACACTCGGGTAATTCTAGTACCGAACAAAAGTTTAAAATCCTCAAACTTCTACCTCTTAAACAGCATCTGGAGTTTAACAAATGCTTACTAATGCACAAAATTGTCTACTACAAAGCCCCAACATATCTCCATCAACTATTTAATTTCGAACATGATAAACAACATAACACAAGGAACAGTCTGCTCCCAGTGCCTCGTCCAAGTGTTGATATATATAAAAGTAGCCTGTCTTTCTCAGGGGCATCCATGTGGAACTCTTTACCACTGAGTATCCAAAACGTTTCCAAATTCATAAACTTCAAACAAATTCTACACGATACGCTTATCTGACGATATATATAGAAATGTGTTACATACATGTTTTGCAATATTAGATTTCTTACTTGGCATACAGCCAGTATCATCAGCACATGCCACGTATGTTTTGATTTGTTTATCGTGTGTATTTTTCTCTCCTGTATTTCCCCTAGATAGTTTATACTTTTCTTTTTTTTTAAACATTTTTATTGTTTGTTTGTTTGTTTTGATTTTTTTCTCAATACCCTTTAATGTAGAATAGCAGGACAGCATGTAAGATAGGCAGCAATGCCTAAATGCTCTATCCTGAATAAAAAAAACCGTTTCATCATCATCTCTCTCACACACACACACACACACACTCTCTCTCTCTCTCTCATATGCGGGTTTGCCTGAGGAAAGGTAGTCCCGTGACAAAGAAGCCAGCACATAGAATACAATCTCACAACCAGAACAGACAAACAGGAAAACAAAATAATAAGAACCAAAAGATAACATCCGGAAACACACCCTCAAAAACAACTACCAAAATAAATGAAAAAAAAAGGTGGAAGAGCTGGGGGAGTGGGGCGGGGATTAAGGGAAACCATTTATCACACTAACACCAATACGGGTTCACCAGTGACCCCGAAGATGCCTTGTCACATCATGTTCCCTTGCTTTGTATTAGATTTTCCCCCATGTCGCTGCCTTCCAAAGGGCGACTGGGGTGCCGGTAATTGGACAAGGGGGATACAGCAGTAAGTGTGATTGATGCATCCTTTGCCGACTGTGTCATTCTCGCCATTCATCAAGACAAATAACAACAGAAGAGCTCGAAGGTAATCTCTGGCAGGATCATTCAGCTCTTCCCCCTTGGTAATCTCAACATGATCCTGCCAACTGCTCTTTCTCTTTCTCCCCCCTGCCCCCTCCTCTTCCCCCCACTACCGCCCGCCCCCCCCCCACCCCCCACCCCCCTCCACGACCCTAAAGACAGACCTATACTGTACTGGCTGTAGGCAATGCTCGAGCCTCCATCTCTGTTTGGTTTGAGTTCGAATCCCGGCTGGGATTAAATATTTGTGCTGGCCTTTTACTCGTCGCCGCGCGTTTGATATCACCCCTATATGGTGGAAAAGGACGTTAAACTCTCAGACACCCACCTACCCATCTCTGATTGGAGTTTTTGCGCTAAGCAATGTATAATGACGTTTGGGACATTTGGGACCACGATCCCATATATGGGAACAGTATATATATATATTTTTCCTATCTGTCACACGTGCACTTACACGGCAAGCACTCAGACGGACACACTCACGCATACGTATATACACGCGATAGACTGGTAACAGAACTCACGACCCTAGTAATAGTAGTATTGAAAGTCCGGTGTTCTACAGCTCTGCTGTCCCGGTGACCACTAAGGGGATTGGTGCTAGTTTGAGCAGTCCACACAGTATATCGAATGTGATGGAAAAGGACGTTAAACCCTTCGAACACCCACCCACCCACCCACCCACCCACACACACAGTGTCGAAAAATGTTCGTCCCCCCCCCCCCCCCCCTCTCTTTCTCTCTCTCTCTCTTTCTCTCTCTCTACCCCCCCCCCCCCCCTCTCTCTCTCTCCACCCCACCCCCCCCTCTCTCTCTCTCTCTCTCCACCCCACCCACCCCCTCTCTCTCTCTCTCTTCCCCCCCCCTCTCTCTCTCTTTCTCTCTTTCTTGTTCCTCCTGTCCTTTGCATTGCTTTCTCAATGTGTTATAGACGTAAACTGTTGTACACGTCTACACAGATACTGTGTGAATGTAAACAGGTAGAGACTGAACACAACCTGAAGTGCTTGTGTGCACAAAAATCAGCGAAATAAAAGTATCTTTTTAAAAAAAAGGTTCAAAGCAGAAATACCTACTGTTGCACAATCATGTGAGTTCGTTGAAGGGTCATTGAGACATACAAGAGCAAACATTGTCATTATTTTGTTGTTCTAGCTTCATACAGCCACCCTGCAAAATCCATATACCGAACCACAAAAAATCCCCCCTGAAGTTCCAGCCATCAGTTGTAACTCAGAAGTCAAAGCTCAATTCAAAATTAATGAGTTTAAAATGTAGCACTGGTTCGTATGGCACCATGCTCATTCTGCCGTGAAATGCACTACATCTGTGACAACAAAAAAAATCCTAGCACGTGCATGTTGAAGGATTAGGGGAATAGGACACGTGACAAAAATGTGTGCCACGTGAAAAGGTGTGTCGGCGATTGACGAGTGTAAAAAAAAAAAAAAAAAAAAAAGCGAAAGACTTAAAACGGTGCTGACCGACTTTCAGCCTTTGAAGTTGACATGACATGGAAAGTTCACTGAGCCGTGACCTGTCCCTATTGAAGTAGAACGCGTTTTCACCTGAAGACCCTGATGAAAGAGAAAGTTGGAGTCAACAGCGTGTGCGTGTGTGCGTGCCATGATCCTCCTAAGCCTTAGATCAATCAAACCCAAAGTCTGTGCTTGCTAAAAAGTTAAGAACTGCTTGCGTTTGTTTGGGTTTTTTTCTGTTCTTTTCTTTTCTGTTCTCTTTTCTTAATCTTGTCTTCCCCCCCCCCCCTCTCTCTCTCTCTCTCTCTATTGCTCTCCTTTTTATGTGGGGTAATGTTTTGCTTGTTTTGCACGCGCACGAGGGCCCAGTATGTACAGCATTTAGTCCGGTCATAGCGAGAAGACGCTTTTTAATGCGCCGAGGTAGGGTCTTGAACCCGTAGCCGTGGGTTAGATTAACCTCGAGTTCTACGTACGGGCCCAGCTAACTATCCAACCTCTACCTCTACCTCTCTCTCTCTCTCTCTCTCTCTCTCTCTCTGTACTTTTTTTTCTTCTTCTGCATTTCGTTTTTCTTTAGGCAGCAGCTGCTGATTACCTTCCTAAGGCGTCGAAATGAGTTTCAGATAATACTCGGCCCGAATCTGTACTTTAGCCGCCGTGGAAGCTTTCCCCTGGCAAAACGACCTCAGTCTACCGCGTGACGTGTTGAGTTCATCATGCCAATTGACACGATTAGAGTCGGGAAGGCAGGAGGAGGAAGAGAAGGTCAGGGGATACGTCCGCAAAGGGTCTCAAGGGGAGAGGACTTATGTCTTGATAAAGCATGGGAGATAATCCTGCGTGCCCTCAGATTGAAAGACATTTATTAAGGCGTGTGTGTGTGTGTTGGTGGGGGGGGGGGGATGGGGCAAGAGAGAGTAAAATCACTTCTTAACAACACCGGCTGACGACCAAATTAAAATGACTATACAATATTCTGGTCCGGGAGAATTTGAGGAAACGAATAACAAAACAATAGAACACACACACACACACACACACACACACACACACACACACACACACACACACACACACACACACACACACACACACACACACACACACTGACACGTTTTATCATGTCGTCTTAAAAAAAAAGTCCCAAAACTGTTATTTCAGAGCAAACATAAAAATATTTAAAAGATAAACATAAGTTTATTTATCCCGTTGCTGGGAAATTCGTCAGGTCCAGACTCTCTCTGAGGAGCCGGGGTGGCCGAATGCTAGAACGTTGGACTTTCATTGCTCGGGTCTTGAGTTCGAATCCCGGCGTGGGTCAAACATTTGTGCTGACCTTTTTTTTTTTTTTTTTTTTTCTCGTAACCCCGTCTTTGGTATCACCCATACGTGGTAGAAAATGACGTTAAACACCCAAACACCCCTCCCCCCCCTCTCTCTCTCTCTCTCTCTCTCTCTCTCTCCATAGGCCTAAAAACATAAATGAAGTTTAATCAAACGGGTCGAATATAATTATAAACCGCGTCTGTCAGAATGAATAACCAAGAGTCGTTAAAAATGTGCGAAAGTGCACGGCAAAAGAGAACAGGTGGTAAAGATTTCACTGGGATTTCTCAGTTCTCTCTTCTTTTTGTTTTTGTTTTCCCCTTGCTTTCTTTTTAATCTTTTCCAACATGTTAGCTGTCAGTTCTGTTTTAAAGATTTTCAGCTCCCGCTCCGGAAACGACCCGGACAGACTGCGGGAAAATTAATCCCCAAATTGACAAGAACCGGAAGCAAATCAAGCTAACCATCATGTTTTTGTATCATCATTTTTTTACGGACCGTCGACCGTTTCAGGATTTCACTCAACATGCTGTGCTTTTCATTAAATTTTCGGATTTTTGGTTTCTGTTGATCGGAGACCTTTTTTACATTTGGACAATTTCGTTTCTTTACACCTCTTCCTATCTTTCATCATGAATAAAGTCAGGTTTTGTGTCATTGTCAGATGGCCTTGAAACTTTCTCAGCTTTTTTTTTCAGGCACAAGAAAAGATTTTCTGGTAACGAGAAAAGCGGAGGGTGTATTATCAATTCCGCAGTTTCCTGTGTCAAGATAACCAGGGTTCACACAAAAAAAAATGGGCTAAAAAAATTGATGTTGTGCTTGTGAGTGAGCTGTGCATGTGTGTAGGCAGTACAATGTTGGAAACCACCATACCAGTTCGGAACGATTATGAGCCTAAAAATATCGGATGATCTAAATCTTTAATAGCAAAAAAAAAAAAAAAGACGCATTTGCTCTGGAAGTGCCCACTGGTGAAAATGTTCTGGAATGAGTTGTTGTCATTGCTTCATGATAAGACTGTGAACTGTGACAGGCTTGAATTGAATGAGGAATTAGTTATTTTTGGTACTGCAAACAATGTAAACACTGATAAGGTAGTGGACTTGATATTGTTGTTGTCAAAATTCTTTATTTACAGATGTAGACTGCAAGGTTTGATTCCCTCAGTCCGGAGCTTTACAGAAATTCTAAAAACAAGATATACAGTGGAAAAATTTATCAGTCACATTACATTTAAAAGAACCCAGTTCTTTAAAAGTTGGCTTCCTTGTTTGCCATTAGTGACTTAACCTACAGCTGTGTATATATACATGTGTGTATATTATATAATCTAAGGCAATCATCACCCCTCACCCCCCTCCCCACCCCTCCCCCCCCCCCCACACCCATAGCATCTGTTAGCTGTACCTGGAATATAGTATGTGTGTGTGTGTGTCTGTCTGTTATTATAATTATAGTGGCCTTATACATTGTATTACCATAGAACTATATATATTTACCTGGTGTCTGTACTATATATATATATATATGTATGAAAAAAATAGTAATAAAAAAATAAAAATAGACGCAAACTCTCTCTCTCTCTCTCTCTCTCTCTCTCTCTCTCACTCTCCCTCTCCCTCTCTCTCCCACCCGAAAGAACTGATTTAGGGTGTGTGTGTGTGTGTGTGTGTGTGTGTGTGTGTGTGTGTGTGTGTGTGTGTGTGTGTGTGTGTGTGTGTGTGTGTGTGTGATCTTTCTTCCTTATTTTCCGCCCACGCATGAACAATACTCGGAAGCATTTGGCAGTACTCAATGAGGAAAAAAAAACACTTGACATTTCTTTAAACTCGAGACAAGACTAATTTCCAGCTCAATTTCGCTTCAGGAAGTCTGGCCCGCTTTGTTCCCCCCCCCCCCCCCCCAACAAGTGTGCTCTTGGTCGTTCTTGCGTGCGCCAAAATGCCCTGCGGTCGTTCTCGCTGACAAGCCATGCACGTGACAAGTTTCACGTCCACATGTCGTCATCTCTACTGTTCTCCGGTCAAAAAACGCCCATTCTGCTATGAAGTCAATGGTACATAGTCCCTTTTTCCAAGATGACGGTAGATCTCCAGAACAGGAAAGAAAACTGAAACTGTGATTTTGTCCTCAGGGATATCTTCCCGGACATTTTTGTTTGATGGCTTTGTTGCGTATCTTGTCAGTTCCACTGGTTTCTGTTTTCCTTGTGGTATCGATCTGGTATCGATTTCAAGAGATGAACCAGATGTTTCGACTATATCGGGTAAAGTATGACGCGCACACCACCAGCACCAGCACCACGTCCACACACACACACACACACACACACACACACACACACACACACACACACACACACACACGCACGCACGCACGCACGCACGCACGCACGCACGCACACTTCAGTGGTGCAAACTATCACCATTTTTTGGTAGTTCATAGGGTGTGTGTGTGTGTGTGTGTGTGTGTGTGTGTGTGTGTGTGTGTGTGTGTGTGTGTGTGTGTGTGTGTGTGGTTTTGTTGTTGTGGGAACTTTTCTTGCGATTTCTTTTTGTTTTGTTTTGTTCGTTTAGTTCTTGTGCAAATTAAGATTTATCCTCTTGAAATTACGTAATACTATCTTTTGGGAGAATGAACAGGAACATCTGTCATTTACAATAGCAGAAGAGTTGTTCTCGCCAGAGTGTAACCCGGACCAGAAAGTAACAAAGTCTCTGAAACTTCCTGTAACAACAAACTGTAACGGACTACGAGGTGCAGAGCGTAACTGTCTCTACAGACGGAAACCTTTACGCATCGAGACGCGAGCCGGCTCGCGTCACTCTCAACAGCCGTAGGCACCGAGCCGGTTAGCGAGAGAACAGTTTTAGAAGCAGCAACGGTAATTCGCACGTTGTTTTTACTGGCAAGAGTTCAGTATGGTGATGCAGAATAGAGGAGAATACACCCTCTCTCTCTCTCTCTCTCTCTCTCTCTCTCCCCTCCCCCCCTTAATACACGGCCCAAACTTCTGTTTAGTTGGCTACTGAGAGAAACAAAACAGAAACTTCTGCACACCGCCGTCTGGATCAAATGATTAGCAGACAGAAAAATTCGATTTGTGTTAGAGAGAACGCCGGCTTACGGCCTAATATTTTACTTGTCAAGTCACGCGGCAGTGTCAGTTTCACGTACGTCATCAACACAGAACATCAACATGGAGAGCGGGTCGGGGGTGGGTGGGGGTGGGTGGGTGTTTGGGAGTTTAACGTCCTTTTCCACCACGTAAGGGTGATATCAAAGACGGGGCAACGAGAAAAAGGCCAGCACAAATTATTTGGCCCCTGCCGGGATTCGAACTCACGACCCGAGCATTGAGAGTCCAACGTTGTACCATGCGGCTTCCCGATTCCCCTCAACATGGAGAGAGTTCAACACATGAGGGGTGGTTGGGTGTTTGGGAGTTTAACGTCCTTTTCCACCACATAAGGGTGATATCAACGACGGGGCGGCACGGAAAAGGCCAGCACAAATATTTGGCCCCAGCCGGGAATCGAACTCACGACCCGAGCATTGAAAGTTCAACACACGAACATAAGGACAAGACAAAGTCATGGTCTGCTGCATGCTCCCTTTCGAAATGAACTCCGCTTACTGTGAGGCAGTTAGTCTATATCTTCAGGCGGGGAGCCGGGGTGGTCGAATGGTAGAGCGTTGGACTTCTAATGCTCGGGTCGTGAGTTCGATCCCGGCTGGGGCCAAATATTTGTGCTGGCTTTTTCATCGTTGCCCCGTCTTTGATATCACCCTATGTGGTGGAAAAGGACGTTAAACCCCCAATCACCCACCCACCCTATATCTTCAGCCAATATTAAGTTTCATCTGGTGATCAGAATGAATGGACGGCCCCACTCCTGTCAATCAAAAGGGCCGAGCCCCCAGAATTCAGCCAGTCGCGTACTGCCACGGGGTAACGAGCACAACACTGGCACGGTCTGACAAACACAGCAACGAGGGAATTTAGCACGTGTAGTTTGATGAAACATGGAAAAGAAAACAGTAAGTCCGTTGACGTCATTTGAGATTTATAAAAAAGACGTCAATCTCTTTCACCTTGAAATCACCCTTTTTCCCATACAATGACGTCATGGACATGTGTTTTATCAATACACAGCAGAGTGAAGGGGTGGGGCTTTGGCCTCGGGGCTTGCCGAATGGAGTCGTCTATTGGGTGACGTCAATAAATGAAGCGCTTACTCAACTCAGATCATATTCTGTGACATTAGTAGCTGCTTCCTAGTGTTTAAAAATAATTTTTACGCAATTCTTCTTCAACTCACGCCACTGACCCTCCCCCCCACCCTCCCCCTTCCCTTCTCCTTTACCCCTGAGCCCTTTGGAGAAAATAAGTAAGAGTAATCTGTGTGAAGTAAGAAAGTAACTAGGTAGCGAACAAACTAACAACCGATCAACTGACTAATTCATGAAGAAACCAGATAAATCCATGGTTTGTTTGTTTGTTTGCTTTGGTTGTTGTTACATGTAGTTCTTTTTTTTTTTTTTTTTTTTTTGCTGCCCCAACTCTTTGCCAACTCCAGTGGTGTTCCTCCCAGATCATGGATGGAACCCACGGAGGACTCGGAAGCTGGGACAATTTTTATTATGCATGATGATGGAGATGAGGATGATAGTAAGATCATAATGATGCCATGGAGGTCCATGTGGTTTTGGTACTGCGGGACAGGGCCGCATTCCACGCTTCCTGTCATAAATATCCCGGCATTAACCAGGCCCGGGAACTACGGCACCTGCGGTGCCGGCCGTGTAATCATCCACATCATAAGACGTGTCATACTAAGGGAAGCACCCCCAAAGTCGCACCCGTGAAGTGGGTGAAACTCGGCTGTGTGGCAACAGCCTCCCCATCGGGCCCATAGCACACCCGCTCTGGGTAGGAGCCGACCTAGGTAGGAAAAATCCCGCTTGCCTCGGCTGGGATTCGAACCCGAGTCTCCCGGTCCATCATCCGAAGTGCTAACCACTACACTACGGGGGCCGGTATTTATTTAATATGAGATATGTTACATGTAGTTTTTTATCTCAGTTCTGTGTTCGTGCGATATGCAGCGCGTGTGTGTGTCAAGTGAGTTGATGTTATGTATGTAATTCAACGGATTCACGTAACCCTATCGGGGTCAGGAATAAACCAACTTGAATAAATGAATCACCGACTTACTTAGTACCTGAATGAAGCCGAAATGGCTGATTTACTGACAAACCAATTAATTGATTATCTGACTAATTGACTGACTACATGAATAAGAAGACTGTTGAGGCGGTTGTTTGTTTGTTTGTTTGTTTGATAGTGTGTCTGTCTGTGTACAGTGTACGACACTGAAGTTTTTCATTTTAAAAGAGAAAGGACGATTGTAAGTGGAAATGAACGAGAGAGGATGAACCGCACGACAAACACCCAATGCGCCATTTGTTTTTTTTGTTTTTTTTTTTCAGGGGGAGTTACTCTTGTGTCACACACCGGCCAACCTCGGACGCGTCACCTTCTCCGTGCACCGATAGCAGGGGGTGGGGGTGGGGGTGGGGGGGGATAGTCGTTAAGGTGCAACTGATCGATAATAAGAACTAAAACTTAAAACGTTTTAAAGGAAAGTGCGCCATTCAAACAGTAATGCGAAGAGTGCGTGTTACATTTCAGATCAATGTCAAAGTTCGTTCGGCTGGAACGTTAATTTCCGTGTATTTCTTTCTCAATTGCGACATTACTTCGACCGCAAATGTGCCTTGATTATACCAGCAGTTGGATAGACGGTGGAGCAGTGGGGGGAAGGGGTGGGGGGGGGGAGGGGAAGGAGCAAAAGACGGACCGTAAAAAGAGCATTTATCTTAAAGGCACATCTTCCGACATGTCTAGTTCAGTTCAGTTCAGTTCAGATTAAGATCGTATCGCTGCGCTCGAAAAAGCCCATATACGGGTGAAGGACACAATTACACAGGGCCGCAAAATGCCTGTATATTCCCTATTAGCCTCAGGCATCATAGTCACCCCTAAAAATGCTTCAGTCTAGAAACAATTACTACCATGAACAGACTATTCAAAGGCACGCACCTGACAGGGGTTTTAATTAAAATTGAATGTCTCCTTTCCGCTCAGGCCTCACTGGAGTAATGCACGTCCACTTTCTCAATAGGCCTGAGAGCCAGTTCACATAAATCCGCTTGTGTCACTAATGCTCGACCTCTGTGCAAAAAGTCCCAGCTTCGCTGGCAGCTTGCCTCTTTTTTGCGACCGCCACGCATGCACGCTGGCCTACATAATACAAAAATCACGAAAATCACGCTTTTTCATGACAACAAAATCCCTACAGACTAGCACACTCGCCAAACATCCACCACAGTATTTAGCAGTCACAGCTTTTATTTATCGTGAAGAAGAAGAGCGTACTATTTTGAGCCTATCGTGAAGAACAGGAGCGTACTATTTTGAGCCTATCGTGAAGAATAGGAGCGTAATATTTTGAGCCTATCGTGAAGAACAGGAGCGTACTATTTTGAGCGTATCGTGACGAATAGTAGCGTACTGTTTTGAGCTTATCGTGAAGAACTGGGGCCGTGGTCACGACGCGAACGCAAATTTCTTTGCGCAAATGGGTTGCGGATCGTAAGTTCGTACGTGGCTACGTGAAAACTATCTCTTCCGCTAGTTGGCCGGTCACGACGCGCACTTACTGGAAACGGTGTCACGTACGGGTTATTTTTAGATAGGTGTGGGATCCCTGGGATTCCCACGGAAAACACCATCACGTGGCCTGCACAAATTCTCCCTCCAGCGTGAAGCGTGAAAGAGTAGAGGGGGTGTGTTCAGTACGCGTTCACTACAGAATTTTTGGTCGAGTCATGTTTATCTGCCGTAGCGTTAAATGCGTGGCATGTATGTGGAGAGTGTGATCAGGAGAGCACGCAGGTCGCATATAGACCGCTTCCTAGCAGTCTCTATCTCAACATTGGACGGACTACAACCAGTAGAAGCATTTACTGCACGTACAAACCGTATGTAGCAGGCTCACTGGCAAGAAAACCAACGGAATTAACCTCAATCAAAGAACAACGAAAAACTAAAGAGGAGAGGATAACAACAACATCAACAAAACTCTCCACATACATGCCACGCATTTAACCTGACTTGCTACGGCAGAGAAACATGACTCGACCATAACTCTGAATTCGGAACCCGCACATTTCGGGTCCACAACACAATGAACTGAACGCGCCCCCTCTACACTCAAGTCGTCCTACAGAAGACACAATTCCTGCAGGTCTCTCCTCCTAAATCTAAACCTTTGAAGCATGTCCACATCGTCGTACAAGTCAAAAGGGTTAGTACGATCGCGAGACACCCTTTCCCGTCGCAATGCTCTTCTCATTTGCAGTTGGTAAATCAAGCGGGCCGCCATTTTTCAGATTTACGCAAAGGCTACGGCACCTTTCCGACACCCTCCTAGGTGGTGTACAATACGCAAGGGTTTCCGAGCGGCCGTAACTCTGCGCAAACGTCATGACCACCCAATTTTATCACAAATCGTAAGTTACGGACCCTCGCGTGCGTAAATCGGTGGCGGAAAAGTTACGAACGCGTCGTGACCACGGCCCCAGGAGCGTAATATTTTGAGCGTATCGTGAAAAATAGGAGCGTACTATTTTGAGCTTATCGTGAAGAACAGGGGCCGTCACGACGCGAACGCAAATTTCTTTGCGCAAATGGGTTGCGGATCGTAAGTTCGTACGTGGCTACGTGAAAACTATCTCTTCCGCTAGTTGGCCGGTCACGACGCGCACTTACTGGAAACGGTGTCACGTACGGGTTATTTTTAGATAGGTGTGGTACCCCTGGGATTCCCACGGAAAACACCATCACGTGGCCTGCACAAATTCTCCTTCCAGCGTGCGAAGCGTGAAAGAGTAGAGGGGGTGTGTTCAGTACGCGTTCACTACAGAATTTTTGATCGAGTCGTGTTTATCTGCCGTAGCGTCAGGTTAAATGCGTGGCATGTATGTGGAGAGTGTGATCAGGAGAGCATGCAGGTCGCATATAGACCGCTTCCTAGCAGTCTCTATCTCAACACTGGACGGACTACAACCAGTAGAAGCATTTACTGCACGTACAAACCGTATGTAGCAGGCTCACTGGCAAGAAAACCAACGGAATGAACCTCAATCAAAGAACAACGAAAAACGAAAGAGGAGAGGATAACAACAACATCAACAAAACCCTCCACATACATGCCACGCATTTAACCTGACTTGCTACGGCAGAGAAACATGACTCGACCATAACTCTGAATTCGGAACCCGCACATCTGAGTTTCGGGTCCACAACACAATGAACTGATGAGACCTGCATTGACAGGCATACGATCAAAACGGTGGTGGCTGATCAGTGAGGACTGGCCGAGTGCGTTCAGCACTGAACTAGTCCGAAACACACACAACAAATGTTAACCCACAAAAAGGAAACAAATCAACCCACAGGCCTTTGCATTGCAGGGTGCGTAGTGAACTGAACGCGCCCCCTCGAGATCTACACGGGTACCTCAAGTCGTCCTACAGCCGGCAGATCGCACAATTCCTGCAGGTCTCTCCTCCTAAATCTAAACCTTTGAAGCATGTCCACATCGTCGTACAAGTCAAAAGGGTTAGTACGATCGCGAGACACCCTTTCCCGTCGCAATGCTCTTCTCATTTGCAGTTGGTAAATCAAGCGGGCCGCCATTTTTCAGATTTACGCAAAGGCTACGGCACCTTTCCGACACCCTCCTAGGTGGTGTACAATACGCAAGGGTTTCCGAGCGGCCGTAACTCTGCGCAAACGTCATGACCACCCAATTATATCACAAATCGTAAGTTACGGACCCTCGCGTGCGTAAATCGGTGGCGGAAAAGTTACGAACGCGTCGTGACCACGGCCCCAGGAGCGTACTATTTTGAGCGTATCGTGAAGAATAGTAGCGTAATATTTTGAGCGTATCGTGAAGAATAGGAGCGTACTATTTTGAGCGTATCGTGAAGAATAGGAGCGTACTATTTTGAGCGTATCGTGAAGAATAAGAGCGTACTATTTTGAGCTTATCGTGAAGAATAGGACCGTACTATCTGGTGCGCACAGGCACATTCACAAGTGCACCTGTGCCCAAATTAATTTTTCTGTCCAGTGATCTTGGAATGTACACGTTTAATATACTTGCCGTCCAGGGTCGGAAACAGGAACCTGACCAAAACTTCACTGCCGTGCGCGCACAGATCAATTTTAATTGGATTCATCAGAAAATCTGTAGTAGGCCAATTTTCACGACCCCCATCTCGTAAAATCTCGTATCGACTTCCGAGACGCGTGTCCCGAAAATTGCCATGAAATATCTGTACCATTTTGTCAAAGTCGACAACAATTGGGTGGTTGTTAGCTTTGCAAGTGCCTGGACTATACGGTGTAAAATGGGAGTACAGATTGAACACCAGGTGGAGTGTTATTGCAGCAGTTAGGGTCTTCTTGAAAGGCAAGTCCGGTTTTTGAAATTGGAATTCAAGGCAACAGTTGCTTCCCTTAATATACAAGCACTTATATATTTTCGAATAGCTATACGACAAGTGTACACTGCTGCATGTTCCTTCTTTCTAAATGTATATATATATATATATCCCATTAATGTTACCATGTTTGTGCTTCTGTGACTAGATTCAACAGTATGGATAAAAAATAGATCGTTCTTATACACTGCCTGCTATCGCAAAAACAACTGAATTCTACGCACGCACGCACGCACGCACGAACGCACGCACGCACGCACGCACACACACACACACACACACACACACACACACACACACACACACACACACACACACACACACACGCTACGGCTACTGTGGTTAATGTGAATATGATGCTGGTGATTTTGTTTTGTTTTGTTTTTATTCATGGTTGGTTCAGTTACTTTATTTATTTCGTATTTAACGGAATTAATTCGTTCAATCAGGTATAGTTGATCTATCTATTCAGCACCGATGTGTGATCTACAGAATTCCTATAACTATCAAGGCTAATTCTGATTCTAAGTCTGACAACTGCAGCGGAAGACTGCACCTAACAACGGAGGTACTTGCTACAACTCCATCACAGCCAAAACAACACGACAGCATCCGGCATTTCAGCTACACTTTTCATAGTCTCGAGTTCCTTCAAACGTGAATAAAATCACATTTTTATTTAAAATCTTCACATCACTAGAAGCCACTGTTCCAAAAATCTGCAGGTGTCTTGCGCCGACCGGACTTTCGTGCCTTGCGTAATAGTGGCTTGAAGTGGCCGCTACTGGTGTGCATTGGCTTGTTCTGTTTTTACCTTCTTTTCTTTTTTTTTGGAGGGGGGGTGGTGGTTTTTTTTTTTTTTTTTTTTGCTGCCCCAGTTCTTTTTGTCAGTTCCAGTTGTGTTCCTCTCAGGTGATGGGTGGAATCCACGGAGGGCTCGGAATTTTTATTATGCATGATGATGGAGATGAGGATGATGGTAAGAGGTGCGTGTGGTTTGGGACTGCGGGACAGGGCCGCATTCCACGCTTCTTGTCATAAAACAAGTTGCGCGCCGTTCACAAGCGCAAGGCTATTTATGGCTGGCATGGCTTTCCTCTCCGTAGGCGGCCAGCGCCAACGCCAAGCTATTCGCATCGCCCCGCTATTGGCATTGCATAACATGACCTAATTCCGCACGCTGGACGCTTCCTCCCCTTGTCCGATGTGTCCAGCTCATTGCGCCAGCGTCGCTTTTGGAAGACAGACTTCAGTTCGCTCGGCAGCAGCGGATTTCCTCTGTTTTTACAAACTTGATCCCGCCACCTCCCCTTTTACCCCACCTGGGTGCTATGCGCATTTCAGTTCTCACCCCTTTTTCGTTTACCCTGCCTAATAGAAGCTCACTTAGATATGCCTACCTCAGTGCCTGCGCTTCTGTACCACATGAAAGTGGGACTACTTTGTCTTTGGTTTCAAATCTTTCCCGACCGGACTTTCGTGTCACTTGTGTCGGGAATCTACTCTTGAGCTGTTTTCTGCGTAGTTACCGCCTTTTGCTGGTACCAAGTAGTTGATTAATTTTGACCTAATGGCTTGGCGTTTTCTTTGCTTTTAGTTATATCCCGGCATTAACCAGGCCCGGGAACTGCGGCACCTGCGGTGCCGGACGTGTAATCATCCACATCATAAGACGTGTCACACCAAGGGAAGCATCCCCAAAGTCGCACCCGTGAAGTGGGTGAATCTCGGCTGTGTGGCAACAGCCTCCCCATTGGGCCCATAGCACACCCCGCTCTAGGTAGGAGCCGACCTAGGTAGGAAAAATCCCGCTTGCCTCGGCTGGGACTCGAACCCGGGTCTCCCGGTCCATGGTCCGAAGTGCTAACCACTACACTACGGGGGCCGGTTGTTTTACCAGTCCTATCTTATAGTGGGCGAGGGGGGCGGGGAGGGGGGGAAGCTCGTGCTGACGGACGTTGACCATTTACCAATTTCTCTGCGTGAGTCGAGGTCGTCAACATCTTGCTCCTCTGATGAAAGCCGTTCTGGGCGGCAGTAAAACTCGCTCTGCTTTGTTTGAAGTTGATTGGCAGTGGCGGGGAACATTAGGTACTTCGGATCTGACTTCTGGAGGCAATGAAAGAAAGGAACTTTGGCAAATTGCATAACTTAGAGACCGTAAAGACCTGGTCATAATTCTGGTGACCAGTCACAAATCCCTATTTTACACCCTTACTTCAAACCGCCCTCATCCCAAGCAAGATTAGTTTGTCAGTGAGTGTGGGGAGCCGGGAGAGCCGTTTTGGCCACAGTTCGGGTCGTGTGTTCGAATCCCGGCTGGGGCAAAGTATTTCTTCTAGCCTTTTTCTCGTTGCACCGTCATTGATATCACCCTTACGTGGTGGAAAACATAATGACGTTAAACTCACCCCCCCCCTCCCCCATCCATCCTTGTCAGTGAGTGGCTATGTGCTCAAGGCGGCTTGATGGCAACTAAATAATGGAAAAGCGTTCACAGCAATTTCTTTCCCTGGGTTCGCGAAAACCATCAGATTGGTCGGCCGGTTGACTGGTTGGTTGTTTACTGGTTTAACGCCCGTTTCAACCCCATACGGGTACTTGTACGACTAAAGACGCGAAAAGGGGGGAAAACTCCAGCACTGACGGTTCGCTCACACTGGCACCCAGGATTCCAGCTCATGACCCGCGCATCCATGGAAAGTCCAGCGCTCTACCAGCTTAGCTTCCCAAGAAAATAGGAAAATTCGCATCCTCTGTGTGTGTGTGTGTGTGTGTGTGTGTGTGTGTGTGTGTGTGTGTGTGTGTGTGTGTCTGTGTCTGTGTCTGTGTGCGTGTCTGTGTTGGAGATGATTTTGATCCCAGTGCCAGAAAGTAGGATTCTGCAGCACAACAAAAGAAACAAACGACAACATCCTTCCCTTTCTTCTGCATTCCTCACGACAAATGTGAATGTCCGGTGCCAACAATGGCTGATCTAAATCAGTAAATGTTCTACAAAAAGACAGGAGTTTACTTGCATCCACAACTGTTCCAGGTAAATTCAGCAAACCCAAACGCGCAGATGGTACAAGCATTGCCATTCTTTTTGCCCTTCTTTCTCTGGAGGCAATGGTTTCGCTAAAAGCGCCGAATGGCCTGGCTTTCGAGCAATAAAAATAAAAGAATGCTTCGACAGTTCCCAGAAGCGTTCGAATGAGGGAGACTTGTCTGCAGCCTCTACAACTTGCAGTCAACCCCCGTCACCCCCTAACTGTATGTACTCCCCCCCCCCTCCCCCCTGCAATGTACATAGTTTGAACTTTTAATTCTCCCTACCGTCCCGGGGAGCCGGGGCGGCCGAATGGTAGAGCGTTGGACTTCTGATGCTCTGGTCGTGAGTTCGTATCCCGGCTGGGGCCAAATATTTGTGCTGGCTTTTTCATCGTTGCCCCGTCTTTGATATCACCCGTATGTGGTGGAAGGACGTTAAACCCTCAAACACCCAGCCACCCACCCTCCCTACCGTCCATCTACAGACATTGAGTCAAAGCGCAGACTTAATTACGCTGAGATCAGAAGAAGAAAGAAGAAGAAAGAGAATGTCAGTTGTTGTTGTTGTTGTTGTTGTTGTTGTTGTTGTTGTTTTTGTTGTTGTTGTTGTTGTTTTTGGGGGGGAGGTTCTGTTGTTGTTGTTGTTTTTCAAATTCTTGTCTCTTGCTCCGGAAACCTGTAACAATGAGAAATCTCAAATACACACACTTCCTAAAAGCCCGCCTTTTAACATTCTGCATATAGACTCAAAGATCGTTCTGATCCTGGCACTGAGCCAACAGACGACTCAGTGTGAAGTGAAAAGCAGGCGTGTGCTGCTGAAGTGTTGCCGCCATCCGCTGAAAAGAAGATTTTCTGATCGTTTGAAGTTTCGTTCGCTCAACCAGCAGCCGTCGGTGTGCTGCATTCAGAGCTCAAGAAAGTTCAATTAACAATGTAGCTGAGTGGTTTGTACCCTCTCGCCCACTACCCTTTGTTGTCCGGCCAGCTACCTCTGTACAGTAACCTTTGTTCGCCTATATGCTAGCCGCTCGCGTGCCGTGTTGCGTATTCACGATGGCGCATGTGCCAGTTAGTTGTGTTTGTTTGCGTCCATTTAGTGTTAAATATCTCCGCAATCGCTAAAGCGAGAGCTATCCTGTAAACTGCAGGAGAGTTTGTACTTTCTAATCATGTTTTGTTCTTAGCGCTGTATTATAGTTTAACGGGTGTAAGTTGTTATTTTCACCCCTTTTCGAATACTTTGTCCCTGTCTTTACGCTCTTTAATCGGCGATAGGAAATTCTCTGTATTGTGATAAGAATCCAAACCTGTACCATTTTAAAGTATTTTTCACGCCCTTTTAGATGCAGTTTTTTGAAGATTGTGGTTGTCCTATTACGCCCCCTGTCGTTAGTTTTCTGTGTCTAAGAAACACAGATTTGGCTGCGCCTGGTCCTGACGTTCTTTGTTTTCTACTGTACGACTGGGCCGTGCTTTCTTTGCGGGCCGCGCAGAGTGCTTAAATAGCTTTGCTGGACACCAAAGTCACTCGCCCAGCCAAGCGGCCAAAGACACATGCCAGGAACAACTTGTCCATAAGGGCTAAAAGCCATAGGACCTAAAGCAAGCTAATGATGATTCGCTGGACAGTCGCCAGCCAGCCAGCCCTGCCGCGAGTCACTGCATGCTGTGATTTTTTTTTTTTTTTTTTTTGGCCATTGTTGTAATGTTTGTTGTTGTTTTTTTTTTTTTGTTTTTTTTTTCTGAAATAAACTCATGTCATAGCGACCGCTGTGTTTTGCCTCCCTGCCTGCATGAACCGGACCCTCCCTGGGCACCCAGTTACAACAAGAGCAGCGGAAGACAAGAAATAAACTTGGTGATTCTTGGAGCGTTCTCTTGGCACACGGAGGCGTGTTCTGAAGTGCGTGCGAACGCCGCGCATGCAGTCAAAAGAAAGTTCGGCACTTGCTGAATGAGACTTCGGAAGCTGACAAACTTGTGATAACAATGTGTGGCATTTGCCAGGAAATCACATGTCTGTGAGATGTTGATGTAAATGTTAACTGAGAGCGAACTACAAAATCTTGCCTTTTATCTGTCAGCCGTTGTGCTGGCGTGTTCACACACACACACACACACACACACACACACACACACACACACACACACACACACA
Source organism: Batillaria attramentaria (assembly GCA_018292915.2). Lineage (NCBI taxonomy): Eukaryota > Metazoa > Mollusca > Gastropoda > Batillariidae > Batillaria > Batillaria attramentaria. The sequence goes on from JACVVK020000140.1 coordinate 1,157,208, forward strand.
CACACACACACACACACACACACACACACACACACACACACACACACACACACACACACAGATCTAGCTGTCATTACCAAAAGCAAGAGAGCTCTTTTAAGAACTATGGAGACACATTTTGAGACATCTATGAAGCAATCGCGCACATACACCCACAGATACACATAGACATAGAAGAGGGGAAGGGGGGTGGGGTGAGGGAGATGAGGAGGGGGGTCCAAATTAATATCCGTTAACCTGATTAATGCGTAAAACGGAAATCTGGTTTGTATGTTCGGATATACCGTTACGGA
>JACVVK020000140.1:1162500-1170000 GCA_018292915.2 Batillaria attramentaria
CGAAGTCCTCCTTATGTGGGGTCCTCCGTACGAAGTCCTCCGTACGAAGTCATCTTTACGAAGTCCTCCTTACGAGTCCTCCTTACGCAGTACTCATTACAAGGTCCTCACTACGAAGTCCTGAAGTCCTCTAAGCATGCCCATTCTCGTCAGCCACCTTCCACATTCGCCCTTATCTGTATGTTTATCTGAAACCCTCTTCTGTTTCCCTTCATTACTCCCATACAGCCTGCTTCAGCGACGTACACCATATCGCGCAAGGTAGCAGTGCGTGCCGTGCTACTTGGAACGCACTTAAAGGCCGTTCTTAACCGGGCAGACTTTTGGTTCGCGAACTAGGTTCGGAGAGTACGGCGAACTAGGTTCGCGCACGTTGTTTCTTAACCGACCAAATACTTGTGCGGAAACCCTGGTTCGAAAGGTTCGGCGAACTGGGTTCGAGGACTGCATAGCGTGTCGTGGGAACCCTCGCGATCCTTTTGCCGATCCTGCGCTCTGATTGGTTGCTCGGGGAGAGCTGTTGTGCGCATGTACAAACTTGAGGAAAATGGCGGACGGCATCGCGGCTATCGACTCACTTCACATTTCCCTCTCTTGCGCTCTTTTCCTCTTATCTCCTCTTCCTCGGCTTCCAAGAGTTCACTCAAAACGATAACTACCGCAAATGCCTGGTCGTCTCGATCTACGAAGGCGGCCATTTTGGTTGTTTACGATTGTCTCAACTTCCGAGTCCGCCTTGTTCGGGCGATGACGTATGCATATCATTAACGGTCGGTTAAGAAAGAGAACTAGTCCGGCCGAACCTCTGGAACTATGTACGTGTGTGCGCTTGCCCTGTTCGTATACAATACACAGTTCGCCGAACAAGTTCGCCAGACTGGTGGTTCGCCCGGTTAAGAACGGCCTTAAATGGAAAGTAACCTAAATCTGCCACAAGGTTATTGGTATTTTACAACACCAACCTAACGGGGAACCGGAGTGTACAGAATGCATAGCCTGCATATTGAGATATTGAGAAGATGCGTGTTTGTGTCCGGCGACGAGGGGGAAAAAAAACTCTCTCCGTCAGGTCAATAATCAAGAGTAACACTGGGGAAGCTCCTGAGAAATGGTGCACGGCGCATATGGGCTTTTCCTGGCGCGTCTTGAACCGAACGGAATTCGGAAATGAACCCAACCAAGAGAGACAGACAGAGACAGAGAGCTGTACATACTCCACTTAGTCTGGGAACCCGTTAGCCTACGGACGGGGAACCGGGGTGGCCGAATGGTAGAGCGTTGGACATCTAATGCTCGGGTCGTGAGTTCGTATCCCGGCTGGGGCTAAAGATTTATGCTGGCTTTTTCATCGTTGCCCTGTCTTTGATATCACCCGTTAGACCCCCCAAGGACGACCCCCCCCCCCCTCCCAAACACCCATCCCGCCCTAGCTTACGGACACTTAAACGGACCAGTTCCACCTGTGCTAAGCCAGCTGATGTTTTGGAGCAGTTTCGCTCCTGGGTGCGCCTGGACGCTCGAAACATTCTATCTTATCTTGATGATTAGTACAGCTCTTAATGCGAGACAGTGTTGTTTACACTCTGCGCCAGCGATTGAACATTCTCAAATTCTATAACTGCTGTAACATCACTGGAGCGCTCAGTGCGGTCGCCGCGTCATTAGAGTACGCTTCTGTAGGCTGAGTGCCAGTATTACAGACGCTGTCACTGCCAGTGCAGGTGTCTAGGTGGTGTGACGATAGTTACCGTGAAAACAGCTCAGAACGGTCTGTCAGCATAAATGGTAGCATTACCGGCCCCTGTAGTGTAGTGGTTAGCACTTCGGACCATGGACCGGGAGACCCGGGTTCGAGTCCCAGCCGAGGCAAGAGGAATTTTTCTACCTAGGTCGGCTCCTACCCAGAGCGGGTGTGCTATGGGCCCAATGGGGAGGCTGTTGCAACACAGCCGAGATTCACCCACTTCACGGGTGCGACTTTGGGGGTGCTTCCCTTCGTATGACACGTCTTGTGATGTGGATGATTACACGGCCGGCAGCGCAGGTGCCGTAGTTCCCGGGCCTGGTTAATGCCGGGATATTTATGACAGGAAGTGCGGAATGCGGCCCTGTCCCGCAGTCCCAAACCACACGGACGTCCATAGCATCATCTTACCATCATCCTCATCTCCATCATCATGCCTAATAAAAATTGCCCCAGCTTCCGAGCCCTCCGTGGATTCCACCCGTTACCAGGGAGGAATACCACTGGAGCCGGCAAAGAGTTGTGGCAGCAAAAAAAAATATAAAAAAAAAGTAGCATTAGTCCCTCTGATCCAATCCCCAGGAGCCGCCTGCCCCAGAGCCAGCAGTGCGTCACGGCCATTTCATCTCTTACAGTTATGCAGTCGGTGATGCTACGAATACCTCTTCACGTAACAGTAAGTTGTACTGTGTGGTTTATGGCATAGCAGCTCTCTCTCTCTCTCTCTCTCTCTCTCTCTCTCTCTGTTTCACCTTGCGTGTACGCGCGCGCGCGCGCGCGCGCGCGTGTGTGTGTGTGTGTGTGTGTGTGTGTGTGTGTGTGTGTGTGTGTGTGTGTGTGTGCAGGCTGTGCGTGCGTGCGTGCATGTGCGTGCGTGCGTGTGAGTGTGTGTTTGTTCTCAGGCACTGCAGCCCTCTCTTTGACTCCTGGAAATGAAGCGGAAGACGTACGCATACCTAAACTGCTATTACACCCAAACAAAGTGCAACACCTGTTCTTCCGGGGGCAAAGGACGAAATTACAGCAGACAAATAAAAAAAAAGTGCAAAGGAATCTAGAGTTTCCCGGAAAAGTAATCTTCTCCAAAAAGAAAACATTGCGCCTCGGGTTTCTTGCGCTAACGCTTATTTTCGAGTGTTACGTGTGAAGGGCAAAGCGATTGAATGAAAAAAAACAAAAAAAAACAAGAAAAACGCTGAAGCCGAGAAATACTTGTTCATGCAGATAGCGAACGGGAAGGAAATTCGAGAATAAAAAAATAGAACCTCTCCAAGCAGCGCTAGCACAGCATGCGGTCATCAATCAGTTCACCGTTGTAATCATGCCAGGGACCTCTGTCAGCAATAACAAACCGTTTTACATCCATTCTCTCTCTCTCTCTCTCTCTCTCTCTCTCTCTCTCTCTCTCGTTCAGTCGTCTTCTCTGCTTTTCTTTCTTTTCTTTCTTTCTTCTTTTCTTTCCGTCTCCCCCATATTGCTGTGATGTTTGCATGCTCTTTATCTGTTGCCATCCGGCTTTGCCAAAACGTCTGATTGCACGAGAATCAATTCATCTCGATAGAAGTGAGGCAGTTAAACACACACACGCGCGCACACACACACACACACACACACACACACACACACACACACACACACACACACACACACACACACACACACACACACACACACACACACACACACACACACGCACCTTCGAGGACATCTAGTCTGAAATAACTCTGTGCGTGTTCGCACACAACAACCATGAAGAAATTTGTCTGTTGAATGCGTGTAAATCTGCGGCCTTGAAGTTGTGCTCTGTCTCCAGTCGTCACACTTCAGACCTGTGTTCGGGTCAGGGCCTTGTGTCGTTAGGCCACATAGATTTGCTGCTATTTATAGGTGCGTAGCGGCGATCGCAGGCAAGACAAGTAGTCTGGTTGTTGTCAGTAGTAGTAACGCGTGATTTCTTCACTATCAGAGGCCGCTAATGTATAAATACGGTCACAAGTGGAGCATCATATGGACTTAAAGCCCGACTGTCACACACAAAAAAGTCAAAATACGTATAAAAAAAATATTTAAAAAAGGAAAAAAAAAAAAAGAAAAAAAAAAAAAGATCATTTCATCGTACAGCATTGTCTCAGCTCTCAGAAAACACCTTTGTTTCCCGGGCAAAAGTGTGCCATTAATTTTTTTTTTTTTATCAATTTTTTTCGCGGCACTTTTTCAGCGGCTGTATTGGACGAAAACATCCTCTGACGGCTTCTTCGGTTGTGGGACCTGAACAAGAGAGGAACGGCCTAGCGACAGACCGTGGACTGTTTTCAGCACAGCTTACTTCCCTAAATCCTTGCTTAGTTGGGCTATAAAATCAAAAGGTGACGACCTCCCCTCTCCCCTTTATCTCCCCTTGCCCACTGTCAACTTGCACCTGTCGTTATCAATATCAATATATTTTACTGAAATGGTCGGAGGCCACATCAACAGGATGCGACAGACAGACTCGAAAATAACGTGATCTGCAGAAATTCAACGAAGAAGAATAGAGCATACCATCCGATTGCATACGGTAAAACATAATACATATATATATATATATAATATAATATAAAAATGAATGACTGACAGAATGCATTCCAAAAAACAAGACAGAACAAGCTAACTTGCATCTATTTACATGAAACACCAGCTAACCAACATAGAACGAAAAATGCTGTTGTTTTTACTTTCCGTTTAATTAATTTAATCCAGCTTAATACCCTATCTTGTTTTACTTTTATTTTTATTTTCATTATAGGTAATATATTTTACAGCCGCAAAACAAATTGCCCTTTTGGGACAATAAAGATTTATTGAATTGAATTGAATTGAATTGAATTGAATTGAATTGAATTGAACACTAAACGTCAAGATCGGTGAAATTCAGACAGATCTGACAACTGAGCTGCTGGGTCAGGCTGACCCGGCTTTCTTTCTTTCTTTCTTTCTTTAGCGACGCAATCAATGTCTCTCCGTTACGATCCAGTCTCCTCCAGCATGAGCTGACACACGGCTGTTTTATTCTGTGTGGTCACATGGGTTTCTCCCTGATATGGGTGTTAAGAGCCCCGTTTCACTTCTCCATTTCCTGCAGGTTTATGACCCGGGTGGCCATTTGACAGTCGTATCACGTCGGGATGCAATAACATACTTAATAGCAATACCCAGACGCTGACGTGATGTGAACGGCCTGTAGGCTCTGGTCCACGGCGAGAGACGCAGAAGGCAGCAATGTCCAGTTCGTTTGTAAACTGTGGAGCTCTCTTCCTGAGTCAGTGAAGGAGGCAGTCAGCCTCACCGCATTTCGGAATTTCTTAAAGACTCATCTCTTCAGTCCATCACCCCAGTGATAATCTGCACTTTTAAAACTACCTTTCTTTAAAAAGCCTCTCCCTAAGCGCCGTGAGCAATCAGTTAGGGTGGAGGGAGGGTGGGTGGGTTTTGGGGGGTTTAACGTCCTTTTCCACCACATAGGGTGATATCAAAGACGGGGCAACGATGGAAAAGCCAGCACAAAATATTTGGCCCCAGCCGGGATCGAACTCACGACCCGAGCATTAGAAGTCCAACGCTCTACCATTCGACCACCCCGGCTCCCAGTTAGGGTGGAGCCGTGCGCTATACCAAGTCTCCATCATCATCATCATCATCATCATCATCATGGTGATTCTTGAGAGAGAGTGTTAAACCGGAGAAATCTGACGTTTCGAACTAGAGGCTTCAGACGAGTTGAGTCGCGCTGTATTTGTTTTTGTTTTATTTTTTTTCCTCCTTCTTTTTTTCCCGGATGGCTAAACGCCTGTTGCGTTTTGTCGTTGTCACGCAATCACAGAGACTAATCTGCATCGTGAATGAGGTGCCCAAAATACGGTTATGTGTCACGCAATTTTCAAATACGGTTTCCGCAGCGGTTATTGTCGCGCTTCCAAAATGGCACTTGCTTTCAATGGGCTGTGGCTAAACACGGCTAATTGCTCTGACGCATATCACAAGCAGGAGGAGGGGGGGGGGGCGGGATAAATCATTGCTGGTTCAAGGACACAAATACACAGGGCCTCAAAATGCCTATATATTCCCTATTAGCCTCAGGCATCATAATCACCCCTAAAAATGCTTCAATCTAGAAACAATTACTACCATGAACAGACCATTCAAAGGCACGCACCTGACAGGGGTTTAAAAGAAACTGAATGTCTCCTTTCCGCTCAGGTCTCACTGGAGTAATGCACGTCTACCCACTGTTTAGGCCAGAGAGGCAGTTCGCACAAATCCGCTTGCCTCACTTGTGCCCGACCTCTGTGCAAAAAAATCCCAGCTTCACTGACAGCTTGCCTTATTTGTGACCGCCTGGCAGGCATCTTGACCTACATAACACAAAAAATCACGAAAATCACATTTTTTTCATGACAACACAAAACTAGAGACTAGCACACTCGCCAGACAGGGTACCTGAAATAAATTTTTCAAATTTGGTGGGCTGAACATTTCCAAAGCAGAGGGGGAGAAAGCCGGAGTACCCGGAGAGAACCCCCGACGATCGGCCCGAATGAACGGTGCCACATTCGAGAAGGAAAAATTCTTTGTCCCGAGTGGGACTCGAACCCCTGACTTCTCGCTTTCGTGACAAGTCTCCTAACCACTAGACCACCGACCCAGCACATTACAGACGTTGTCAGTGTACAGGTGTCTAAGAGGTGTGATGATAACAGCTCAGAATAATCTCTCAGCACACATATGGTAGGATAGGCCCTTCTAAGTCGGAGAAACAGCATCAAATCGAACCGCTGAACCTGAGTGTCTGTCCATCTGTCCATCTCCAAAATATCATACGAATCATAGTCTCAGGAAAGGGTGAACCAATCGATACCATTATTGGTGAATAGGTTCATTATCGGTCTCCAAAGAACGTTATTGATTTGGGTTAACTGATTTCTCTCTGTGACGGCTGGGGCTATTACCGTGGAAACTTTTGAAGCGGGGTCTCAGTCTATTCTCTCTTCATTTTAGTAGTAGTAGTGGTAGTAGTAGTGGTAGTAGTAGTAGTAGTAGTAGTAAAAATAATAAGCACATTAATATTGGCGCTTTGTCACAAATATTCGGCTCAAAGCGCCGCGAGCTAAACCCAACACCCACGCTCACGTGAATCACACGTATTCTCTCACACGCTGGACATGAACACATTACAATCACGTGGTGCGAAGGGCCAGCTCAGCAATTTAAGTTTTGGAATTTTAGAACTGCGTTTATTTTTTTTAATTTTGTGTGAATCATCATCATCATCATCATCATCATACAATCACTAATCAAATATAATTATTCTGTGTCGATAACACTGTAACTATACACTTAAACCCAGCACTTTTTCGGGGGGGGGGGGGGGGAGGGGGAGGGTGCATATAAACAAGCACTCTTAGATGCATGTTTTTGTCTGTCATGGTACAACAGTTCATAAGGGAGCCGGGGTGGTCGAACGGTAGAGCATTGGACTTCTAATGCTCGGGTCGTGAGTTCGATCCCGGCTGGGGCCAAATATTTGTGCTGGCTTTTTCATCGTTGCCCCGTCTTTGATATCACCCTTTGTGGTGGAAAAGGACGTTAAACCCCCCAAAACACCCACCCACCCACAACAGTGCATGTATGTTTAGAGCGGATACTGACAAACTGCACTATATGCACGAAGGCAAAATGTCTGTGGGCAGGGCCCGTCTTGGCGTGCCATTTACACTTCT
>JACVVK020000140.1:1175000-1235000 GCA_018292915.2 Batillaria attramentaria
GACATAAAGAAAGTACTGAAAACCCTTATCGTGCCTCTATGCACTTGCAAAAACCCAAACACATGAGGTCGTGTGAGCTCGCCTAGCTGGTTGACGTCACAACTTGTTGGCGTATGCGAGGTTCTACATGGGTGAATGAATTCTTGTAATAAAGTCGTTCCCCTTTGACAGAGTTACTTCCCGCAGACCTGACTGACAGACGATTGCTTACTGGTATCGGAGAAGAGACCCCCCCTCTCTCTCTCTCGCCTTAGACGCGCGCTTGCCCGCGGACGCACGCACCCCCCCCCCCTCCCCCTACACACACACACACACACACACACACACACACACATTATGCAAAGACCTTGGAATCAGAAAGACGCGTCACTCCTGCCCTCGTAAGAGTAGACTCCAGAGTGCAGTCCCTTTTCGGCGGGGCGTGAAAATGTGACTGCTTACACCCAGCGCCATTTTCAAAAATGGCGAATTTTTTTTAGAAAAGCAGAGACTTGTGTGTCATATGATTCGATTTGAAACGAAGTCTTGAATATCCGACCACTTTTCGTTTGGGCAAAATCTTTGCCAGCGGACAATTATTGTTGCGCTTTGATGGCACTGTTTACGTGGTACACTGATCCAACAGGATGTGAGTAAACGGCAAGGGGGTTGCACTCTGACAGGCAAGGGTGTTGCACTCTACAGGCAAGTATTATTGCACGGTGCAGACGATCACGTACCTGCCTTGTGGTGGAATAAGAGACGATTACAAAAGCATACACACCCGTGCTCTAAGACTGAATGTAATAATAGATCTGTCCATTCAGACAGAGACATGTTATGTATGTCTCTGATTCAGAAACACGCCTACTTTCACTCTGAAGACAGCCTGCCATCACTTGCGCCACTGAGGATCCCTCTGGGTTCAAAGCTGGTCAAGGATGACATAGTGCGCGACCTTGTGTTTGAGAGCACCGAGACAATTTAGGCCCGTCACGGTAGCGCAGTGAGCGCCATTTCCCCACTGTGCACAGAGGTACTTTCCACTGAAAGACTCTGTGCCCCAGAGAGTGTCGTAAGAGAGACATATAGCGGGACAACGCGAAGAGTTGTCTGCCCGCATTAGCGCGCATCCTAGATCTGGCCCCTATAGTGACAGCATGGCGGAAAGTGGAAAGCGATCACAAAAGCATGCAATTGTGTTCTGCGCCGAATTGTTCAAATAACAGACAAATATAAACGGGGAAATACTTCTTTTGGTATTCTTGTTGAAAAACAAACATTTTTTTTTTTCGCTTTCTTGTGAAAAAAAAAAAAAAAACCTCAAGTGGTACGTGTGCATGCAGTGTAAACTAACAGTAAACACACGCGGCTGACGCAGATACAGCGTAATTTTTTTCCCTGACAACTTTACAAATCACGGTGACTTAAATTGTGCTAGCGTCTACCTGCATCTAAATTCAGAACACACACACAGAACAAAATCATCCGGCTGAACTTCATTCTAACCATTGTAAAACCATATCACAACATAGAATCTGCTGGATCGTCGGTCGCAGATATGATTAATGCTGAGTTAGCAGGAAGTATTCAGCGGATGCGTCCATCTTTGGATCTCTCGCACATTCGATCTTTCTGTGTTCCGTACTAGTTTTACTTGAACACATCGAACGAAATGCACTGCGTAGCCTACGTACAGCAGTGAAAGCCAAACTAGATCTTTCGTTCGTCCTCCGGAACTTTGAGAGTACTTATGTTTTCCATAGGCCTAAAACACATGCGAAATATATGGGGGGAGACCACCTGTCAGTCGCTGACATCTTCGTTTTTGTTTATTTTCTTAAAATGTTTTACGGCGGCTAGTGTAGGGTTGGGTCAAACAACTGCGTAGATCTGCGGGATGCGCGCTACAACTCTTACGCGTTGTCCCTCAAAGGGAGGTAAGTGAACTATCTTTATGTTTCCAAGATCTTTGCATTATGCTTCTGAGTGTGAGTCAGTGGCAAAAACGAAACCCACTGAAATTCCCGCTTTCCACATGTCAAGTTGTAGAGACTCTTGCGAAAAGATACTGCATTTCGATGCAAAATAATTTCTAGAACATGCTGGTGCAGTAACGTCAGTAGATTACGTCACCTTGGAGAGATTTCGAGCCTTCCAGTAAGTTGAGGAATGTTCTAGATCTTACCTGTTCAGTTCGTAAGCAGCCCTGCACAGCGTTCTGGATTCTTCTTCTTTCATGAATTTGTTCTCCGCGCATATTCTGTTCATAAAGTATTGGAGTTGTAGTCTGTTGTATCCCGTATCATCTCTGCGAGTGCACGATGATGGCGACATAGCATAAGTAAAATACAACACCACGTCTCCAAACAGAGGAATTCCGAAAGAAAGTGGCGAGACACCCCCAAGAAAAAACAGCATCACGTCAATCAAACATGACGCACTTACTTTACGTCAGTGCGCGTGCGTCTTTTCTTCGATGTTTGTGAGGCGTGTGGCTTGCAGAGGAAATGTGCTGTGAGTACAAATTTTCGAGTCAACTGACGATAACGGCTGCAGTGAATTTTTCTAATTTTTTTGTATATTTTTTATGGCACCCCAGGCTCATTATCTATGTATAGTAGGAGCGATTTTGAGATCTAAAGTGTGTTCACCAGCACTTTCATCAGGTACGGCTTACGCCAAAAGTATAAAAGCGACAACCTCCAAAATTCACTTAGTTGAGAGTCCGTATTCATGCTATCTATGTCCAAAAACTGGAGTGGTTTAGGTAAATATTACGCCTTTAAACGCCAGAAAGCCACTTTTTCTGAAAAGGGCGATAACTCGCAAATCATGTGTGCAATCGTATCTGGACCGGGCCTTCTATTCAACAATCTTGATTCATTTAGAAACCCCAAATTTGAAATCGATCGGTTCAGTATTTTTGGAGAAATAGGCATCTGAACTGGGTTCACATGCAATGTCAATTCAGGCTCGGTTTACATGAAAACTATAAGAGCGACCATTTTTTAGTAGTGACTCTGTTCAGAGTCCGTATTCAAGCTATCTACTGCCAAAAAATTGAGTGATTTAAGTAAATATTACGCCTGTACACGAAAGACAACCAACTTGTCTCAAAAGGGCGATAACTCCCAAATCACGTAAGCAATCATCACACGCTTGAATCGTCTAATGTAACATTTTGATATATTTGGATACCCCAAATTTGAAGCCATTCGGTTGAGTATTTTCGAAGAAACGGGCCCGGACACAATTCACACACACACACACACACACACACACACACACACACACACACACACACACACACACACACGCACATCCACACAGACGGCACTCACTGAGGAGGAGAAGTGCGTTCGGAACAGCATACATGCCAGCATCGATGACGCAGGTTTTCTTACGTCATTGTCAGAGTTACACTTGCAAAATCGTCTCTGCGGGAGATCGGCAGTGACGTGCGTTTGTACCACAGATGCTTGCCTATGAACGTGGAAATTTTAGCCCGTCCTATTATGTTGTTTCCATTACTATGGAAACAACATAATGAGTATGACTCTGTGTGCGTGCGTGCGTGCGTGCGTGCGTGCGCGCGCGCTATCGAAACTCCTAACATGAACAAGAAGTTTGTTTTGTGCCATAACTTCAGATCAGTTCACTTTTTCCATGAAAATATCAGAGTACAAAAAAAGGCCAGAAAACACGCTTAGAAAACAATAGAGGAAACAAATTTAGATGTTTACGTGCAAGGAGGGGTCGGGGGGGGGGGGGCGGTTGCGAGGGGGCTGTAAGGAGAAGAGACGGCAAAAAAGAAAGTCTTTTAAGCATTTGAATTTTGATCACGGGCCGATCCAAGACTTTCAAGAACCGCGTGTCAGGGCCGATAAATCTTGGAAAATGTGATGTAGGGGACGTCATGCTGCGTGTTGTTTTCTTGCCAGGATGGCAGCCTAACGACGGAAGTGCGTGAAGTGCGGATGGTATTTTTGCGTGTAGGGGCAAGAATTTCGAAAGACGAACGATGAAACACATTAGGTTGTATGTCTTCTATGTTTCCTTTCGCGTTTTAATCTGTGTTGATAGTGTTGTTGTTGTTGTTGTTGTGTTGCTGTTGTTTGGGTTTTTTGTTTCTTTCTTTGTTGCTTGTTTCTTATTGTTTTGTTTTTGTTTGGTGAGTTTTTGGTGGTTTGTGTTATTGTTGTTGTTGTTCTTGCTTTGTTTGTTTGTTTGTTTGTTTGTTTTGTTAGTTTGTTTGTTTGTTTTTGTTTGTTTGTTGTTGTTGTTTGTTTGTTTGTTTTTTGGGGGAGGTGTTTTTTTGCTTTTGTCTTTGTTCATTGTTTGCATGTTTGTTTTGTGTCTTTTTTTTCTCTTGTTTTTCTCTTCTTTTTTTTTCTTTTTTTTTTTTTTTTGGGGGGGGGGGTGTGGGGACTTTGTATTTTGTTTATGATTTGTTTCTTAGTTGTTTGTTTGCTTGTAAGTTTGTTCGTGGAGGAGGGAGTGGTTTGTTTTGTTGCCTCTGCTGCTGCTGCCAATTACTTCTCTTGTTGTTTGAGGGTGCGGTGTGTGTGTGTGTGTGTGTGTGTGTGTGTGTGTGTGTGTGTGTGTGTGTGTGTGTGTGTGTGTGTGTGTGTGTGTGTGTGTGTGTGTGTGTGTGTGTGTGTGTGTGTGTGTGTGCGGTGTGTGCGGTGTGTGTGTGTGGGTGTGTGCGGGTGTGTGCGGGCGTGGGTGGGATGGAGGTCGGAATGCTGACTTCTATAAAGGTTTCCTGTGCATTACGCAGTCTGGGTTTCGGCAGAAATTACAAATTCCCTGCACATTTGGAATACATGCAGAGGGTTTTCTTGTGCTATAAATCGATCTTTCGGTTTTACTTCTGGGCTGATGCCACTCGTCCACTCTCTCAATGGTACACTTCGTCACGTCAGCAAAGGTACTGAATTGCCGACAGAACATTTGAACAAAAGCAAACATACACCGAATTAGGAATAACATTTCAAGCTTACAGTACCTGTGACGGAATGTCAGACAGCCTTGTTCTTCTGCAGGCAAGTTACTCGCCAGTCAGTCGGCATCGCGTGTTTCTTCTTCTTGTCCTCCGTCTCCTTCTTCGACATTTGTTTGTGTGTGCACGAGGGCGGGACAGGCACCGTAAACAAATCTGCACGTGATTTATGACGCGATTTGGAAAGGACAAAGCCATCCAAATTCCTGCCCACGAGGCGGGTACCTTAACCAGTTGACCAAATCCTCTTCTCACATAACTCGAGTCACGACGTGTGTCAGACGGTGGCAGGGTTTTCACGCCTGAAGGAGACGTCCTGAATTTCCCTTGTGTTACCTGTCAGTCTGTGTCTTCCGAGCAGCTGAGCCCCAGGGCTGTTCACACTGCAAGCACTACTGATGCAAACACCTCGGCCCCTGTGACTCAGTGGTAGACTTGGTCTTCTCCTAGTCCTGTTGCTGGTTTTACGCTGATCAAGTTCACACACACACACACACACACACACACACACACACACACACACACACACACACACACACACACACACACACGCGCGCGCGCGCGCCGAACCGAACGCAAGAAAATATCCAAGGGTCAAACGTTTTCGCGTAATAAGTCAAAATATGGCGGCCGGAAGAAAATTTACAAGGCATTACACTCGAGTGGCAAAAGACTCACGTAGCAAACGACTTGGGCGGCAAAATACATGCCCCCTACCGGCTGACTTGGATGGCAGATGACTTGGGTGGCAAAAGATTTGGGTAGCAAAAGACTTCGGTAGCAAAAGACGTGGGTAGCAAAGGACTTGGGTGGCAAAAGACTTGGGTAGCAAAAGACTTGGGTGGCAAAAGACTTGGGTGGCAAAAGACCTTGGTGGCAAAATAGAGGTTTGCGAATAGCTGGGTGGCAAAACTTGAGGCTTTGGTGGCAAAATACCAAGTCAAAAAAAGGTCCCAGAGGGCAGAGTGGCAAAAGACCAAATCGCAAAATAACAGCTGGCAAAAGACCAGGTGGCGAACAACTGAGTGGCAAATGACCAGGAGTTCTCATTTTCTACATTGCTGTTGTGAGCGAGTTTCCTTATCAAAGTACTCGGATTATCAGTCGGCGATGGTGTGTCCCTCTAAGCGCAGTTGACCGTGTTTACGATGTCGCCCGCAAGAAAGGGTATAAACTGTGTGACATCTGTTATGCCATCAGTTTGATCGGCTTTTCCAGCTCAGTCACTCTGGTAGGAAAACAGGCGGAAAGGATTAAACGGTTGCTCAAAATCAATTTTTAACTCTCTCTTGAATAACAAATCGCGCTTTCCATCTGTGCAGGAAAATTGATTTTCTAACATTCATACATGTGCAGCCACGATGTCGGATAGAATTGCATGTGAGTGAGTGCAGATGCGTGGAAGAATAGGTATCTCTCTCACACACACACACACACACACACACACACACACACACACACACACACACACACACACACACACACACACACACTGGCCACCTTACAACGCCACAGCCGATTCATAGATTGTTCAATACATTGAAACAAGTGTCTGCTTCTGTCAGTTATCAGTAAATCCAATGGCTGGGCTCATTTTCCATAGCACACGGTAACATTTCTGCACCTCCCCACAATAACAACGAGGATAATAATGACGATTTGTCTGGCGCCGAACCTCCTGCTGGAGGTCTGGGCACCTTAAAACGGCACAACCATTACGTACAATTGTTATATACATTGATACAGGTGTCCAGAACACGCGGTAACAATTAATCTTTCACCTCCCCACCGTCCCTGCTACAGGTCGCTGCTTCTGTTAATTGTAGCTGTAAACTCCGTATTCCCATCCGTCGGAAAAAGTTTCAAGGCCAGCGTGCTTTTTCATTCATTGGTCCTGTGATCTGGAACGGCCTCCCCTCTTACATCCGCCATGCTCAGTCGTTAGCAGTCTTTAAGTGCCACCTTAAAACACATCTTTTCTTCATGCAGTAGAACCAACCCCCCATGCCCCCCCCCCCCCTCCCGGTCTCCATCTGTGCATGCCACCTGCAAAAACTCAGTGTGTGTGTGTGTGTGTGTGTGTGTGTGTGTGTGTGTGTGTGTGTGTGTGTGTGTGTGTGTGTTGTACGTTATATACGTGTATGTTTTTTTGTATGTTATATGTAGTTCATGTACGCGCCCTGAGCTCTTGTGGGATGGGGCGCCACAAATACCCTTTATTATTATTATTATTATTATTCAACCTAATGGCTGGGGTCATTTCCAAGGACACACGGTAACAATGATTCCTTAACGTCCCCACAGTCACTGCTACAGGTGGCTGAGGGGAGCCGGGATGGCCGAATGGTAGAACGTTGGACTCTCAATGCTCGGGTCGTGAGTTCGAATCCCGGCTGGGGCCAAATGTTTGTGCTGGCTTTTTCATCGTCGCCCCGTCTTTGATATCACCCGTATGTGGTGGAAAAGGACGTTAAACCCCCAAACACCTACCCGCTACAGGTGGCTGCTTCTGTTAATTATAGCTGTAAACCCAATGACTGGGGTCATTTTCAAGTACACACGGTAACAATTAACCCGTCACCTCCCCACAGTCACTTAATATACAGGTTGCTGCTTCTCTTAATTATACCAGTAAACCCAATGACTGGGGTCATTTGGAGAACACGCTGCAGCAACATCTCACTTCCCCACAACCTCTGACCTGTAACCAGAGTATAAGGGAGAGCACACGTGAAGGCCAGCGTGCTAGGGTAGAGATACAGCATAGCGTTTGGGCGGGTCACGAGACGTTGCGGGCCGGGTCTTAAATTTGATAATCGAATTTTGGTAATTAAGCGCTAAGTGCCGATCGCATCCAGTGCAGGCATCTCAGTGGGTGCCCGCCCGGTGCAACGAGATAAAATACTCCCCCCCCCCTCCCCCCAGCCCCACCCCCACCTCGCCCCTATCGACGACTTGACTCAGGGATTTTTTTCCGCAACGTCAGGACACTTCGCGAGAACGCAGAATTGACCCAACCACTGCAATGTGAAGTGTGGTGTGGTATGGTAGACTGCTCCTCCTCCACATATCCATCTCTTCTGAAATGCAAGTGGCAAGTTATGGTGCTCATCGCGCTCGGGCTTTCATTTCCGTGATCTGAAAAAGACTGCTAAGTATTTGTGGTCAGACTGTCAACTTGCTGAAGCGCTCTGTTACAGCAGAAAGGAGTTGGCACGCATTGAAAATCTCCGACAAAGAACAGTGTACCCTATCCACAAACGTAGGCTTAAAGATCTAAGCTCCAAACAAAAAGCTTTCCGAAGTGTGAAAAAAATTTACAGAGTCAACCGTGCAAGCACAGTCAACTCTGTCACAGTTGCAGAGTTCACACAGTGTCCAGAAACAGCGACAAAATCGTGCCCAAAAAAATACTGCCCCACTTCCTGTCGGGGTCCGTCCACGCTACTGTGCACATCCCTGTACAACCCGGCTCATCATGTGACCACGCCGTGGATACGTCAGTTTAGACGACTGACCGATGTCGGACATGGCGCAAGCTATGCTACCACCGGTAAGTACACGTGTTGAAATCAGTATCGTTTCTCGCGTCAACATTTCAGCTCGCATACGAGCGACACTGACCAAATTCAAAAGTGACACGACTTGTATGGAGATCACTGCGGACAGTACTGACTCGGTCACGGCTGCTGTGATGACCACTGCACGGACGGATGACCAGTGCACGGAGATGTGCACTGCAGCGTGGGCGGACCCCGACAGGAAGTGGGGGCAGTTTTTCGGCACGGTTTTGTCGCGTTTTCTGGACACTGTGTGAATTCCGAACTGTGACAGAGTTGACTGTGGTTGTACGGTCGACTCTGTAAAATGTTTTCACACTTCGGAAAGCTTTTTGTTGGAAGCTTAGATCTTTAAGAACGTTGGGGCTTTAAGGCTTTAAGGCTACCGCTGTAGACACGACATAGTCTGAGCCTAGTGCGAGTCGACAACGAGAGGCTAAATACCTTCGTTTGTGGACCACAGAAAAAATAATCACGGTCGGAGATTTTCTTTCCTTGGCAACTCCTTTCTGCTGTAACATCTATTGGGTCTGGCACCATTTGTCTTGACCGTCGGGATTTGTCAGAGTGACGTCCCCTGAAGAATCCATTAAAACTGCCCGCCTGTGGATCAGTGGTCAGATGTCTTCCTGGTACTGGTGACCGGCACATCTCGATCTTCGCAAGGTTGTCATCTCTGTGTGTGTGTGTGTGTGTGTGTGTGTGTGTGTGTGTGTGTGTGTGTGTGAGAGAGAGAGAGAGAGAGAGAGGAGGGGGAGATGTTGGCGGTAGTCTAGTCGCCACGTGCCTTCAAGACCTCATGATCTCACGCAGTGTCACATAAAAGCCTGTAAGGTTCTGTGATGTGTTTGTTTTTGCCGGCCGACGGATTAGAGGGGACTGATCACATGACAGTGTTGGCGTGCCTTGTTACCGCTTGCCTCGTCCTGTTACGTCTATTTTGGACCATCCGATCACTGGGTCAGTGAGGGCACATGAGTTTTAAAAAAGTGTAGGGACCTACGGGCAATTAAAACCTACACCTCATCCTTGTGGGCATATTGAATAAGCCTCAGTGAGAACAAAAAATATTCCCACGTACGAACACCCCTTGGTATCCATAGAAAACCAACGAACAGTGCATGAATACTAGCTGTCAGCAAGAACGAACCAAACTTGATCGCAAACCTACCAAGATGTTGCTGGATGTATGATATATACATGACTTTCTGGTCTTTCTTTTAAGTCAGGTTGTTTCAGTCACCGTCTTTCGTGTATTTGTGCATATTTGAATACGCAGCAGTTAGTCTTAGATAAACATAATATTGTGTCCTTTCTATTAAATACACAGTAATATTTTTTGGAATGGCGGGGGGGGGGGGGGGAGTGGTCGGGGGGTCTGGAGGGGGGGTGGAAGTTGCAGTCCAGCTGAACACTATTCATTTCAAACAGGTGGGACAGGGAATAGGGCTCACGGGGGGACGGGGGACGCACGGCTACTCTACTGGGTTGAAAGATTAGAATTGATGAGAAAAAGGCCGGGTACTTTTCCCTTGTTATGCCCGATTTCCCCCTCCTTAATGAGGACTGTTCCTGTCTCGATCGCATATGTCAGAGACATTTTGTTAAAAGGCTGTTTACTTTAAAGTGCAGCTTGTTGGCTGTCGTTTGTGTCTGTAAGAGCACACGAAGGGTCACACGTGACTTGTTATTTTAATATCACTTTCTTCCACATGTTCGTGCGTAGAAGATTATTATAATCATACAAATAATTACAATTGCGCTATACACGCTGAAAAGGAGAAAGTTTTGTTGTTGTTGTTGTTGTTGTTTTTTATGATGGAATAGCATGGTCAGTATTGACTTCCCGACAAAAAGCCTCATAAAAACACAACTCTGTCGAGACATCATTCTTACCTCCCTACCCCCCCCCCCCACACACACACACACCCCTTCCTCTTTTTACCACCTTTTGGTGGAAGTGTTTCTACAGTGGCTGTCAGTGGATTGGTTATTTTCACATCAATTTCCTGCACGTGTTCGTGCGGAGAAGATCAGTCAGACATAACCATTCACTAGTCAAAGACGCTGAAATCTTCTTAAAATCTCAATACGTTTGTCAGGCGTACAACAACACCGTGGAAAAATTTTTCATCGGATGCTCTGAATACATGCATCAGAATCAGTCACGAAAAGGTCTGCAATCTCAGCAAAAAGGCGCAAACATTGCGGTTTTTATGTTGTTTCCATAGTAATGGAAACAACATAATAGGACGGGCTAAAATTTCCACGTTCATAGGCAAGCATCTGTGGTACAAACGCACGTCACTGCCGATCTCCCGCAGAGACGATTTTGCAAGTGTAACTCTGACAATGACGTAAGAAAACTTGCGTCATCGATGCTGACGCGTATGGTGTTCCGAACGCACTTCTCCTCCTCAGTGAGTGCCGTCTGTGCGGATGTGTGTGCGTGTGTGCGTGTGTGAATTGTGTCCAGGCCCGTTTCTTCAAAAATACTCAACCGAATGGCTTCAAATTTGGGGTATCCAAATATATCAAAATGTTACATTAGACGTTTCAAGCGTGTGATGATTGCTTAAGTGATTTGGGAGTTATCGCCCTTTTGAGACAAGTTGGTTGTCTTTCGTGTACAGGCGTAATATTTATTTAAATCACTCAATTTTTTGGCAGTAGATAGCTTGAATACGGACTCTGAACAGAGTCACTACTAGAAAATGGTCGCTCTTATAGTTTTCATGTAAACCGAGCCTGAGTTGACATTGCATGTGAACCCAGTTCAGATGCCTATTTCTCCGAAAATACTGAACCGATCGATTTCAAATTTGGGGTTTCTAAATGAATCAAGATTGTTGAATAGAAGGCCCGATCCAGGTACGATTGCACACATGATTTGCGAGTTATCGCACTTTTCAAAAAAAGTGGCTTTCTGGCGTTTAAAGGCGTAATATTTACCTAAACCACTCCATTTTTTGGACATAGATAGTATGAATACGGACTCTCAACTATGTGAATTTTGGAGGTTGTCGCTTTTATACTTTTGGCGTAAGCCGTACCTGATGAAAGTGCTGGTGAATACACTTTAGATCTCAAAATCGCTCCTACTATACATAGATAATGAGCCTGGGGTGCCATAAAAAATATACAAAAAAATTAGAAAAAATCACTGCAGCCGTTATCGTCAGTTGACTCGAAAATTTGTACTCACAGCACATTTCCTCTACAAGCCACACGCCTCACAAACATCGAAGAAGAGACGCACGCGCACTGACGTAAAGTAAGTGCGTCATGTTTGATTGACGTGATGCTAAAGGTAACTCTGCGGACGTACTGACATACACGGCGCGGGGAAAAAAAAAAAAAAAAAAAAGTGTGGGCGAGAAAAGGACCAGAAAAAAATAGCAAAACTATCACAACACCCATCCTTAGGTGACAGAAGAGACTTCTTCTGTCACCTAAGGATGGGTGTTGTGATAATTTTGGTATTTTTTTCTGGTCCTTTTCTCGCCCACACTTTTTTTTTTTTTTTTTTTTCCCCGCGCCGTGTATGTCAGTACGTCCGCAGAGTTACCTTTTGCTTGTTTGTTGAAGTTATGTCCCATTTGTTTATGTCCTGAAGAAGGCGTAAGCCGAAACGTCGACCTGTGCCGTCCTTTGTCAAAGTTAAGTGGTTTCTGTCCCTTTTGTGTCGCTTTTATTTGCTTAACTTGTAACCACTTCGCAGTCATTACCGTTTCCGTTTCTATTTGACGTGATGCTGTTTTTTCTTGGGGGTGTCTCGCCACTTTCTTTCGGAATTCCTCTGTTTGGAGACGTGGTGTTGTATTTTACTTATGCTATGTCGCCATCATCGTGCACTCGCAGAGATGATACGGGATACAACAGACTACAACTCCAATACTTTATGAACAGAATATGCGCGGAGAACAAATTCATGAAAGAAGAAGAATCCAGAACGCTGTGCAGGGCTGCTTACGAACTGAACAGGTAAGATCTAGAACATTCCTCAACTTACTGGAAGGCTCGAAATCTCTCCAAGGTGACGTAATCTACTGACGTTACTGCACCAGCATGTTCTGGGATGGTCTAGAAATTATTTTGCATCGAAATGCAGTATCTTTTCGCAAGAGTCTCTACAACTTGACATGTGGAAAGCGGGAATTTCAGTGGGTTTCGTTTTTGCCACTGACTCACACTCAGAAGCATAATGCAAAGATCTTGGAAACATAAAGATAGTTCACTTACCTCCCTTTGAGGGACAACGCGTAAGAGTTGTAGCGCGCATCCCGCAGATCTACGCAGTTGTTTGACCCAACCCTACACTAGCCGCCGTAAAACATTTTAAGAAAATAAACAAAAACGAAGATGTCAGCGACTGACAGGTGGTCTCCCCCCATATATTTCGCATGTGTTTTAGGCCTATGGAAAACATAAGTACTCTCAAAGTTCCGGAGGACGAACGAAAGATCTAGTTTGGCTTTCACTGCTGTACGTAGGCTACGCAGTGCATTTCGTTCGATGTGTTCAAGTAAAACTAGTACGGAACACAGAAAGATCGAATGTGCGAGAGATCCAAAGATGGACGCATCCGCTGAATACTTCCTGCTAACTCAGCATTAATCATATCTGCGACCGACGATCCAGCAGATTCTATGTTGTGATATGGTTTTACAATGGTTAGAATGAAGTTCAGCCGGATGATTTTGTTCTGTGTGTGTGTTCTGAATTTAGATGCAGGTAGACGCTAGCACAATTTAAGTCACCGTGATTTGTAAAGTTGTCAGGGAAAAAAATTACGCTGTATCTGCGTCAGCCGCGTGTGTTTACTGTTAGTTTACACTGCATGCACACGTACCACTTGAGGTCTTTTTTTTTTTTTTTTTTGACAAGAAAGCGAAAAAAAAATGTTTGTTTTTCAACAAGAATACCAAAAGAAGTATTTCCCCGTTTATATTTGTCTGTTATTTGAACAATTCGGCGCAGAACACAATTGCATGCTTTTGTGATCGCTTTCCACTTTCCGCCATGCTGTCACTATAGGGGCCAGATCTAGGATGCGCGCTAATGCGGGCAGACAACTCTTCGCGTTGTCCCGCTATATGTCTCTCTTACGAGGGCAGGAGTGACGCGTCTTTCTGATTCCAAGGTCTTTGCATAATGTGTGTGTGTGTGTGTGTGTGTAGGGGGAGGGGGGGTGCGTGCGTCCGCGGGCAAGCGCGCGTCTAAGGCGAGAGAGAGAGAGAGAGGGTCTCTTCTCCGATACCAGTAAGCAATCGTCTGTCAGTCAGGTCTGCGGGAAGTAACTCTGTCAAAGGGGAACGACTTTATTACAAGAATTCATTCACCCATGTAGAACCTCGCATACGCCAACAAGTTGTGACGTCAACCAGCTAGGCGAGCTCACACGACCTCATGTGTTTGGGTTTTTGCAAGTGCATAGAGGCACGATAGGGGTTTTCAGTACTTTCTTTATGTCAGCATGCTTGATGTCAGAGAGCTTGCGTTCCGGCGTGTGCGCGCGGGCTGCATACATGACACAACGACTACGACTGTGACTACAGCAGGTCATTGAATGGAAACAACATATTGGGCTGGTGGCCATCTTGTTT
Source organism: Batillaria attramentaria (assembly GCA_018292915.2). NCBI lineage: Eukaryota > Metazoa > Mollusca > Gastropoda > Batillariidae > Batillaria > Batillaria attramentaria. Next base: position 1,189,151 of record JACVVK020000140.1, read on the forward strand.
TTTTTTAACTGCGACTCCTTCGAATCCAGGCAACTCTGTCACAGTTGCAGAGTTTTCAGCGGTTCGGGGACCCTTATAAAACCAGAGCACGAGTTTGCCGTGACATTATTTGGCTTTTGGTCAGTGAGCGAGACATCTCGCTACAGTGTCCAGCGCCGGGATGTTGAGTGCTGCACGATCTTTCTCGCTCAGTGTCAAAACGCAAACTGAGCTGTGAAATCAGGCTGCCCTTAGCTTTTATTTGGGGTTTCAGCTGTGACAGAGTTGACTGTGCTTGCACGGTCGACTCTGTAAAAATGTTTCACACTTCGGAAAGCTTTTTGTTGGGAGCTTAGATCTTTAACTTCGACACAGTTAGTTAGTTATTTAGGGCTTTACGCCGCGCAAGCAACAAAGACTATTTCGCGGCTAAGCTAAGTCTTTCTCTGCCAGGTCATTAAAGATAAAAGACAGGCGATAAAACAGGATGTAAATGCATATTAAAAATCTGTGAGGTTTAAATGAGTCGTTCCAAGAATTAATAAAAGGTCAGCATAGACAAGTCGGTGCAAGTCTGTAATATTTAGAGAGTCTATATCTTATAAAAACAAATTGGCCTCTTTCAAGAAATAGAAGATGCTGTCAGGGGGAACGTCCCTGAACAGCACCTTCAATGAACTGGCACGATATTGCTTGTCACGGATCTCAGCAAGATCTATGCATGATATTAAGCAATGCTCCACTGTAAACGGCATGTGACACGGAACCACCCCTTTTAATAGATGTGAATGGGTGATGTGTGGGTGTGCCCTATATGGAGCCTACTAAGAACTATCTCCTCGCGCCGATTAAATCGACAACTGGGACACAATGTAGCATCTGAGACAATAGTAGTGACTGGGGTTGCAGTGTGTTTTGTTATACGTACGTAAAAGCGCACCGCGTACTGAGCAGACGACACTATTTGGCTGGGGGCTGAAGAGTAGTGAAGACCACCTAGACAGCGCTGATCGGTGGCTAGGTTGAAAGACAGAGAACATTGGCTGTAGTAAAATGTATTAGGTAGGTCACATCTTCCTCAATGACCTTTCCTCTGCAATAGGTCTCCAAAAACTGGCTCCTGAGAATGTCATTGTCGAGCGCCGTCGGCGAATGTTTGTATGTATGATTGTATGTAGGTATGCATGTAGGTATGTGTATTAGACACACCCCATCCCATCCCATCCAGTCCGTTATGTATATTTCTATAGTTGTACGTAGTATGTATGTATGTATGTATGTATGTATGTATGCCTGAGTCCTGCAAAACGAGTGTGCGAGTGGTCATGGCGTATGTTGGCCGGTGTGGTGAGCTTGATGTATATGTTAATTTCTCGTTTCATGTACCCCCAACGGGGTTTTGAAATAATCTTTGACTTGACTTGATACCAAACACACTGTACATAAATATTTGTCGGTTTCTAGAGGAAGCATACTTTAAAAAAATGAGTTTTAAGAAAACAACAACAAAAAAAACCCACAGATTTTAGACAAAATTGAGAGAGCTCCGTTAAATGTGAAGCCCTTGACTTGACCGTTGCATGTCGGGATCGGTCACAAACCGAATGGAGATCGATCAGGAAAGTAGAAATGGCTCGCCAAGACTTGGGAGTCCAGTCTCCCGCCGGATCAAGTTCAGGCCACAGATTGTTAAGGGCTTTCCTCCGTCTGAGACCGTGTTAGGCGATTCTTAAGCCCGCTATTTTACAGCTAAACAAGAAATCAATGCCAGGGTTTTTGAGGTGGTGGGGAGTTCATTTGCCCTCGCGCCGTCTTCGAGGTTCACCGGAGAGGACCACGGGAAATGGCGTACCACCACTATCGTTCCCGAGGGAGTGTAGCTGAACGCAGGTTTTAGTGACGTCACTAAATTGTGTGGGCCGTTCTGAAAAATGAGGCTTCTGTCGGTGCTGCGTTCACGAAACTTTCTCCGAATGCCGCTTGCTTGCAAACAATGATGATGATGATGGTGGTGGTGGTGGTGGTGGTGGTGGTGATGATGATGATGATGATGACAACGACGACGATGATAATGATGACGACGATGACGATGACGACACGTTTGTTTCAGGATAAAGTTGTTAGGCACCAAGGCCTGTCCTACATACTGTCCTGCTACATCACTACTTGGTGCGTGTGTGGGTGGGTGAGTGGGCGGGTTGCATTTAGAGCTCGACTATATAATCACTAACATACCCTGTTTCGAGCGTCGAGGCGCAGCCGCCATACTCGGAACTGTTCCCAAAACAGAAGGCTCCGTATATCAAACGTCCTTTTTCCACCACGTATGAGTGATATGAAAGATCGGGTATCGAGAAAAAGGCCAGCACAAAAATGTGATCCGAGCGGGGATTCGAACCTACGACCCGAGCTTTGCTCTACCATTCGACTAGCCCGGCTCCCCACACTGCTTGGTGAACTAGACCGTAGTGTCTGTTTCCTTCAAAGTGCTACCAGGTTTGTGTCTTCAGTCGAAGTTTAAAACTGTTGTTTTTGTTTGGGTTTGAGTGAACTGACGTATTGCTCGCGTAAGAAGGCGCACTTTTTTTTCTGTCGCGTACTGATCTCCTGACCACTCCGAGCGTCTGTGGGAAGCCGGGGTGGCCGAATGGTAGAACGTTGGACTCTCAATGCTCGGGTCGTGAGTTCGTTTCCCGGCTGGGGGCAAATATTTGTGCTGGCTTTTTCATCGTTGTCCCGTCTTTGATATCACCCGTATGTGGTGGAAAAGGACGTTAAACCCCCAAACACCCGAGCGTCTGCTATGCGCTGCTCATTTGCAGATTTCCAAGAAATAGCAACTAGATTTCAGCTTTTAGTCGGGTAAACGATCATACATGAGAGAGAAAAAAAAGGATGATAAAGCTATAACTTGGTTGAATACCGCCTCGTAATTTCTTCCATGACGCGAGCTAAAGCTTAAGCTCAGGGACGGATCTGCGTCATACTGCGCAAATACTCGTCAGTATTCAACCAAATAACATGGTGTAACAGCTATGTAGTAGTAGTAGTAGTAGTAGTCACTCTTAACCCAGTAACAACCAACCAAATCATGTTTGTACACTTTGGGTGCGCGTCATTTCAGTGGCAGGTACCGATGTGAGCTAGTCATGAGACGTCAAAGGAAATGTCATTTCGTTGTGGAGTCGTGTGAAGACGGTGGATTTGCTGATTCGTTTCCCTGGTAATGACAACTTGATTAAGGGACACAAAAAGTCTGTCTAGCTCCTCAATAGTTGGGTTTTTTTTCCCCCTGTGGGTACATCTACAGAGAAACAGAAAGGGGAAGATACAGAGACCGAGAGACAAAGGCTGAGACAGAAACAGAGGCAGAGAGAGAGAGAGAGACAGACAAATATAGACACAGACAGAGGAACAGATGAATGTATCTGAATATATCTATTATATGTGCTCTTAGCACAGGCAGAATGTCAAAGCCTGCAATTCGTATTTTAGGAGCGAACACGCGCGCGCGCGCACACACACACACACACACACACACACACACACACACACAGAGGTGGGGGGGGGGTATTTCATTAATATTTTCATCTCCCTCGCAGGTTTCTGTGGGACATTTCTTATTACTCCGATTTCAACCAGAGGGGGAACGTAATTTGGTCAAGCGCAGAGTAAAATCTTTGCCCAAAAAAAGTCTCAAGTGGCGCGACTGTCGAGGGAAAAAAGAGAAGAAAACTAAAAATCGACCAAAAAAAAATCAAGGGCGCTTCTCTCTCTCTCTCTCTCTCTCTCTCTCGGAAAAGCATCACCCCATAAGCAAAATGTTAATATAGGTCACCTGAATGTGTATCATCTCTGTAACAAAGTACCTGATTTCACCGCCCACCTTAACCAGTCCCCTCCTTATCACATCTTTGGTTTCACAGAGTCGCGACTTCTCCCTCATGTCAGTGATACAGCCATTGCAATACCAAATTATTCTATTGTGCGCAGGGATCCGTCTGCCCCTGGTCATACTGGGATAGCCGTCTACATCCGTGAGTCCATTCGAAAATTTGTCAATCGCCGTACAGATTTAGAGTCTGATAATGTAGAAAGCGTATGGCTTGAGCTGAAACTAAATAAATCATCATCTGCTCTTCTAGGTTTTATCTATAGAAATCCATCTTCCACCTTTACATGGTATGACGATATTGTGTCCATCATGGACAGGATCCAGCATCGCAGAGGTGATATCCACATTCTGGGTGACTTTAACATCGACATGTTAAAGAGCAAGAACAACGCATGGCAATACATTTATATATTATCCCTATTTGACCTTCAGTCACCAACCACAATATCCTCATCCTCCGCCACTTTAATCGATCATATATATATACAACGAACAGCGCAGTTGTGAAGAATGTGCATGTGTCGTCCTTTGCAATTAGCGATCATTACCCTACATGTTTTGCTCTTTCATTGAAGCAGGACAAACCACAGGGCAAAGAACATACATAATATTATATTATATACAGATGCTTCAAAAACTTCAATGAAGAACTTTTTCTGAATGACCTTTCCTACACACCCTTTCATGATATTTATAGTTTTAATGATCCACACGAGGCCCTGACCTGTTGGTACAAGCTGTTCCTCGGTGTTTTAGATAAACATGCCCCTGTAAGGGAAAAACGAGTAAGACGCCCTACCATGCCTCCCTGGATGACGGAGGACATCAAACAAGCTTGAAAGTTAGGGACCGCCTTAAAAGTGAAATGAATTTTGTTGAATTCAAGAAGCGGCGCAACTACGTCAGATCACTAGTCAGAAAAGCACAACGATCCCTTGCTGAGAAGATAATAGCCAATGGCAACGACAGCCGTAGAATCTGGGCTGCAATTAACTTGTTTACCCGCGAGAAAAAGTCACGAGGTACTGCTCCTTCAGCCGATCTTTCACCAGATGACTTCAGTTCTCATTTTCTGAATGTCGCTGAAAACCTCGCCCATTTGAACACGACTGACCCAAGTACCTATACATGTTCTGACGCGTTACGACAACACTGTCAATCAGCCGCTGGCAGCACCTTTTCAATACCCCCCATGACTGTCTTTGAGGTTGGCAAATGCATCATGACCTCAAAAAACAAATCATGTGGTCCAGATGGAATTAACTGCAACGATCTAAAGTTGTCACTGCCATTTACCGTAGAGTCCCTAACCTATAATTATTATTTCTCGATTGACAACAGCGTTTTTCCAGACGACCTTAACAAAGCTAAAGTTGTTCCCATCCCTAAAAGTAGCGACATAAATAACCCAAATGACTATCGCCCGATCTCAGTCTTGTCTGTCTTATCCAAACCACTGGAGAGACATATCCACACTCAAATGATGTCTTATCTTGAAAGACATAAACTTATTACATCACTTCAGTCCGTCTTTCGGTCTAAACATTCGTGCCATACTGCTCGTATACACATTGTTGATTCTTGGCTCTCTGCTATTAATAATTCAAAACTGACTGGAGCGGTATTCTTGGACCTCAAGAAAGCGTTCGATTTAGTGAATCATAATATACTACTTAAGAAACTATCTGTATACCATCTTGAATCAAAATCAATTTCACTGTTTTCTTCAGACCTACATGACCGAAAACAAGGAGTCTATTTGAACGGTAAATATTCCTCCGAGGGCACAGTTCGTCACGGGGTACCTCAGGTAACCATTCTTGGTCCTCTTTTATTTTGTTTATTTATTAATGACAAGCCCCTCTCCATTTCATGTGAACTATTTGCCGATGATTCAGCTCTGCACGTTTCTGATACAAAACAGTCTGATGTTGCCAACATCCTACAACAACGCATCAGCGAGGTCGCCAGCTGGTGCTCACTAAATCGTATGCTAATTAATTAGTACGTCAAAAACCACAAGTATGTTAATAACAACGCGCCAGAAACATCAGCGTAATCCGCGTCCTATTCAGTTACGGCTTGGGTCTGAACCCATTGAGCAGGTATCTCAGCATCGTTTACTTGGAGTCCTGGTGGACGATCGGCTGAAATGGGAGCCACATATAGACAACCTGTGTAAAGTCTTATCAAAGAACATATTTCTATTATCCAAACTCCAACACAATCATAGTCAATATTTATAGCCGAAAGCTTTTTTTATATGCCCATGTCAAGAGTCACTGTGATTATGCGTCAACTCTTCGGGATGGGTATGGGGAAGCCCCTCAGAGATTGTCCTACACTGTCGTCTTTTAAATCTAATCTTAAGACACACTTGTTTTTAAAGTATCTGGACTGATCTGCGCGATCATACCAATGAGCTGTGACCTCAAAATGCGCAAGGTCCCATTTTTAATGTCTTACATTCACCTCCTCACCACTGCTATCTTTTAAGGTTTTATCTAGCTCATTCCAGTCTATCCTTTTGTTTTGGGTTTTATCACTGGTACTTGTTCTTGGTTTTTAATTGTCTCTGTCTATCCTTTATCATTTCTACTCAGTCGGGGTGTGTGTGTGTGTGTGTGTGTGTGTGTGTGTGTGTGTGTGTGTGCTCTTTTACTTTTTACTTGTACTTACGAATTTTTCCTTCTCGTATGTGGCACCGTTCATTCGGGCCGATCGTCGGGGGTTCTCTCCGGGTACTCCGGCTTCCTCCCCCTCTGCTTTGGAAATGTTCAGCCCACCAAATTTGAAAAATAAATGCAATTCTAAATCCCGAAATTTAAATAGCTGAGCTGACCCTTCGCACCACGTGATTGTAATGTGTTTATGTCAAGTGTGTGAGAGAATGCGTGTGATTCACGTGAGCGTGCGTGTTGGGTTCAGTTCGCGGCGCTTTGAGCCGATTCATGAAATTGGGTAAAGCGCCTATACAATACTCATTATTATTATTATTATTATTAGTGTACACTGAGTGATTTTTTAACTTCGGTTTTAGATTGTAAGGCGCCTAGAGCTCGCCTCCCGGGGATAGGCGCCCTATTATTATTATTATTATTATTATTATTACATTTTGAAAAGATCAATGCTGTCTATCGCCGGGCTGTAAAGCTTCTAGTCCCTCGTTCTGTTTCCACAGATGATAAATTCGATCTTCTTGAACTTCTACCGCTCCGGAAACAGCTTATGCTCAACAAAAGTCTAATGATTTATAGAATCTTAAATGGCAAATCCCCAGAATACCTTAGTACTCTGCTTGACATGAGCACGACCAACACGAGGAACAGCTTGCTCCGTCTGCCACTACCTAGGACTGACATCTTCAAATCCAGTCTGTCCTTTTCTGGATCCTACTTGTGGAATACATTACCTCCGTGCCTGAAATCCATTCATGGGCTGTCCAAATTCAGGAAAGCCACAACATTATATATCCGGTCATTGAACGTGTCCTAGTTTATTTGCACGATCCAGGCACACTTTATCTAGTCCATATTATATTCCAACACATATCCACCGCCGTTGCATTGTTTATGATATATCCTTTATGTTTGCGTGCGTGTTGCGTTAGAGCTAAGCACAATCATGTCTTTGTTTACACTTCCATTGATATTGTCTTGTTCCTTGACTAGATTGTAGAAGTAGATTGTCGCTCAATAGAATGTAGTAGTTTACCAAGTAGTGATGCAGCAGGACAGTTTGTAAGATAGGCCTCGTTGCCTAACAACTTTATCCTGAAATAAACGTGTCCTCTCTCTCTCTCTCTCTCTCTCTCTCTCTCTCTCTCTCTCACGTACACGCACACACACACACACACACACACACACACACACTGGGTTACCATGAAATGAGTATCAGTCAGTCTGGCTAAAGACTTTTTGTTTTGTGTTTTTGTTTTTTAGAATGATACCGCAGCTGCAGAAGCCGGACACATCCTGTCACAAGTGTCAGCTGAGAGTTCTGCTGCATACAGCTGCGTCGTTCTCGCACTATTACTATGATATGATTATCTAATTATTTCTATAGCTTTCTTCAACACCCCCTCCCCCCCCCCCACACACACACACTCCCCCCCTCCCCCCCCCCCCCTTTCCGTGTGATAAAACATACCCACGGTTCCGAGTTCAGCTTCAACAAAATTTTAGGATCCGTAGGTAAGCATATTGTTTGTTTGTTTGAGAAAGCTTACGACTGCTTATCCCGAAAAAATGTGCTCTAGAAAACTATAGGAAGTGGAGGCTTCTTGCACTTTTCTCGGTGTGTGTTAGGGGTGGGCGTGGGAGGAGGGTGGTGGGAGTGTTGTTGAGGACGGAGGGGGGAGGGGGGGGGAGTTTTTGCTTAATTATTGAAACAAAAAATAAAGTTAGTGTCAGCGATGAGAATCTTGGTACGTCGGGTAGCCGGAACCACTTGCGTTTCTTTGTTGTTTATAATTGTTTGTTTGTTGTTGTTGTTGTTGTTGTCGTCGTCGTCCTCGTCGTTTGCCTCAGCAGCGAAGTGGTTAAGTAGGCATTTTATTTCGTTTACCGAGACTCCACGCAATCACGGTCATGAAACAGAAGCATCAGCAGGGCAGAAGATCTAGAACTAAGATGTCTCTACTAGTGGCTATTACCTTGTCTGTTACTGCCGGCTGCCTGACAGAGATTGGCTGGCTCAATTACCCCATGGATGGCCATCGGCTTTCGGGCTTTTCAACGCCACGATTCAAAACAACCTTTTTTCTTTTTTTTTCTTTTTTTCTTTTTTGGTGGTTGTTGTTGTTTAAAGCAGAATTGAGGTTAATATATTCCAGGAAGGAATAAAAAGCTATCCGTGAACGAATTTGTTGATGTTGTTGTTGTTGTTGTTGTGTGTGTGTGTGTGTGTGTGTGTGTGTGTGCGTGTGTGTGTGTGTCTGTGTGTGTGCATCTCTCTCTGTGTCTGTGTGTGTGTGTGTGTGTGCGTCTCTGTGTGTGTGTGTGTGTGTGTGCGCGCGCGCGCGCGTGTGTGTGAGTGTGTGTGTGTGTGTGTGTGGGTGGGTGGGGGGGGGTAGGAGGGGGGGAAGGCTGTGGGGGGGGGGGGGGCGAGGGAGGGGGGAGAGCCGCTGTGTGCGCGCGCCCGTGTGTTGTTGTTGTTGTTGTTTAAAGCAGAAGTGAGGTAAATATATTCCAGGAAGAAGAAAAAAAAAACTGTCCGTGAACGAATTTGTTGTTGTTGTTGTTGTTGTGTGTGTGTGTGTGTGTGTGTGTGTGTGTGTGTGTGTGTGTGTGTGTGTGTGTGTGTGTGCGTGTGGTGGGGGGGGGGAGGAGGGGGCTGGGCGGGGGCGAGGGAGGGAGGCAGGGCCGCTGTGTCTATGTGTGTGTCTGTGTATGTGTGTGTGGGGTGGGGGTAGGGGGCTGGGCGTGGGTGGAGGGGGGGGGGGTCTGTGTATGAGTTCTCTGATTTGAGTATTCACTTTAGCATGAGCATAGTGTGTATGAAAATGTTTGTATACACACATTTATGCCTCATGAATGTGTTAAGGGGGGGGGGGAGGAGAGGTCCTATAGTCCCATTACTGTGGTAAGGGGAATTCGGGCTCACCTCTTCTTCTTCGTGTTTACTTAGTCCTAGGTGAGCGACATCTGTCCGCAGAAAAACTTGTCTGACCGAATCTACCAAACTGAAAGCAGTTAATTTTGTCCTAATCAGCGTCGCGGACGAACCAAGGGAGATGACCACTCTGTCAGCCTTTCATTTTGTCGCGAGTGGCGGGCCGTAGGGTAATGGCCCCCACTTGGTAAGAATGGGTGTCCTGAAAGAGTCTAGGTCCGAAATGGGGACAGTGTCCAAACTGGGGACTCGCAGATCAGTGAACCGGAAGATTTGTTAGCGTCCTGTCGTGTGGGGTGAGTGGTTAGGAGAAGGAATTCACGCTGATTAAACACTTTCATGTTGAAGGAGATTTAAAGGGACACGAGATAACGCAGTCACTGGGGAGGTAAACAAAATGGCGGCGGTGAAACAAAGTGCTACTCTCGCTTCAACAGTTTCGACGACGAATCCTCTCAAATAAAGCTGAGCATACAGTAGCACTCTCATTTGGTCGGTTTTGTTGTCCTTATAGCTGTTGTTGTTGCTTCTGACTGATAATAGTAGCACTTCGTTTGACCAAACGGATTTCAATACAAAAGGACCTTTGACCGATAGCCGCGAATACATCACAACAGCGCATAGACCCCCCCCCCCCCCCCCCCGGCATATACTTCGACTCATCATGTTACTGTAATCATATGACTTTATTTAAAAAAAAGATTCGCCGTGTGAAAAATTTGGAATCGAAAGTAGCAGAACGTTTGACCGCGGGTATCAAATCCGTGTTTAATGAACTTCTTACACGATGGTTTATTTCAGATTCCCCCTGCAGTAGATATCTCTGTCTGTGTGTGTGTGTGTGTGTGTGTGTGTGTGTGTGTGTGTGTGTGTGTGTGACAGAGAGAGAGAGAGACAGAGGAGACACACAGACAGAGATAGAGAGAGAGAGGTTAGACTTTTGATCATCTTAAATTACTCATAGCCGATTTCATGCTATTAATTTTTAAGTCCTGCCATGTCTTGTTGGTTTAAATGTTCTTATGTCATGTTCCTTATAATGTGATGTCGTGCACTTTGGGTAAAAGCAGTTTCCCTTTTAGAGATGAATAAAGTATTTTCAGTTCTATTCAATTCAGTTCAGTTTTGTAACACCTCCGTGTAACTGTTCTAAACTCACAGAGGTCAGTGACGTTATATCAGTTACATTAGATACTTTCTACATTTTATTCGAAATATTTTTTTTTTTATCCGCACAGTTTTACGATCTCACTTGTGTGTGTGTGTGGGGGGGGGGTATACTTTTTTTTTTAAAAACTCTGTTTTTGTGCCAAAGTATATTGAGGCATTGTAATTACTCTCTCTCTCTCTCTCTCTCTCTCTCTCTCTCTCTCTCTCTGCAAGTTTCTGCCCAAAACTTTTTTTTTTTTTTTAACTTTTTTTATTGTTTGTTTGTTTTGATTTTTTTCTCAATACCCTTTAATGTAGAATAGCAGGACAGCATGTAAGATAGGCAGCAATGCCTAAATGCTCTATCCTGAATAAAAAAACGTTTCATCATCATCATCTCTCTGCTCATATGGGCAGAACAGGATCAAACAGATTGCCTCATGTGTGTGTGTGTGTCTGTCTGTCTGTCTGTCTGTGTGTCTGTGTCTGTCTGTCTGTCTGTCTGTCTGTGTGTGTGTCTGTGTGTGTGTCTGTGTTTCTGTTTTTGTTTTCCTTGAGTTTAAATGTGTAGCTTGTTCCTACATTCCCCCCCCCCCTACATTCTTGCAGCTTATTGATTTGTCTTCCTTTGCTCATACTCTCTCTCTCTCTCTCTCTCTCTCGCGCGCGCGCGCGCGTGTGTGTGTGTGTGTGTGTGTGTGTGTGTGTGTGTGTGTGTTTTGGTTGAGCTGAAATAGGTAACTTGTTTCTAAATTTGTCCCCCTATGTTCCTGTAGCTTATAGAAATTTCGTCCTTTGCTCATATTCTCGTAGTTTAGCAACGGCAAGTTCGAACACGCTATTTCTGCCCAAACTTTTACCGTTGGAGAACAAAGATTATTGTCGTCGTCATTGTCGTTGTCTGTGTGCATGCACAGGACAGAAAGAGGGGCGTTGAGTATGATGAGGGGAGACAGGGAAAGGGGGGGGGGGGGGGCGGTCATCCGGAGGATGGAGGGAAGTTGCTTGTACGTGTACCGTTTTCACATGCACCCGCCTATAAACAATGAGCTGAGCTGATAATTGAAGCTTTGCACAAATCCCGTTCATGACCGCTAGTTACAGCGGATACAGTTTCCCCGGGTACATAAAGGAAACCGCGTTCCGGGTAGATGCCTGGCGACCAAGAGGCAGAAATCGTGCATCACGTGCACGCCCACAGGGACACGTGAGTTGATGATTTGCGGCGGAGCGGAGGGGGGGGGGGGGGGGGGGGGGGGGCAGGGGGGGGGCGCGGTCATCCGGAGGATGGAGGGAAGTTGCTTGCACGTCTCCCGTTTTCACATGTGCCCGCCTACAAACAATGAGCTGAGCTGATAATTAAAACTTTGCACAAAACCCGTTAATAGCCGCTATTTACAGTGGATACAGTCAGTGTTCCCGGGTACATAAAGGAAACCGAGTTCCGGGTAGATGCCTGGCGACCAAGCGGTAGAAATCGTGCATCACGTGCAAGCCCACACGGACACGTGAGTTGATGATTTGCAACATTGTATACACATGGCCGCCGAGTGTGACCGATTAAAGAAGCATTTTGTAGGAACTTCTACTGTTCCCGAAATTTGAGTTCACAGTGAACCGCAAACCGCTTTAGCGCCTCCTGTGTTGGGCCTGAGCCAACAGTGGCCGCACCAACTGCCCGGAAAAGGCTCGAATCCTGCTTAATTTAAGTCTTCATGACATCAGCAAACTAGGATCTGTACGCATGGAGGGGAGCCGGGATAGCCGAATGGTGGAGCGTTGGGCTTTCAGCGCTCGGATAGTGAGTTCGAATCCCGGCGTGGGGCAAATATTTGTGCTAGCCCTTTTCTCGTTGCCCCGTCTTTGATATCTTCATAGCCAAATGGTAGAGCGTAGGACTTTCAGTGCTTGGGTCGTGAGTTTGAATCCCGGCTGGGGCCAAATATTTGTGCTCTCGTTGCCCCGTCTTTCATCATATCACCCATACGTGGTAGAAAAGGACGTTAAACTCCCAAACACCTACCCCCATCCCCCCACCCCCCCTCCCCCTACCTCTGTACGCATAGAGCAGTTGATAAACGTTCCTTTAAATCGAATGCTTCTTGTTTGTGACCCTTCAGTCACCTCCATCGAAAGGTTGCTGTAGTGTTATGGGGATCTGTAGAAAGACGATAATGAAAGGTGTTGCTTGTTGTCTCTGACCCTTCGATGCCCCCCAACAAATGCAGTGGTTGGCGTAGTTTTATGGGGATCTGTAGAAGGACGATAATGAGGAGTCTTTTCCCATTGTTCCACCACCCACATACCAGGACATCGTTCCTCCATCTACGGCCATCTCCCACAGTTTGGATTGTTCTCTGCTCTTAGAAGAATATTCTCCATCTAATGGCCGACCGCGAAGCTTTATGAATCTGTCCCCTCCATATATCCTGTGTACTTTCTCCTCCAATCTTCTTTCCCGGAGAGTTCGCATTGTTATCTTAAAGAATATTCGCCTTAAATAGTGCACGATTTGTCGCAGTCCCTGCATGCATCGCCTCGGTGTAATTATGCTTCCCTGGCGCTTAGCGGTCGTGCTAGGAACCTTTGTACTTACAAGAATACTCCCCATACTAGCGAACGATGTTACGCCCCCAAAGCTAAATCATCTCCGTGGTTGGCAATACGCTTCTCTCCCACAGTTTCTCCTGGCTCACATTGTTGTTCTCTTCAGCTCTAAGCACAATAATTATTCGCCTTTATGGCGCACGACCCACCGCTGTAAAAGCCTCATCACCACATCATCAAGAAAACCACACAGACTCACTACGGTACATAATTGAGCCTATGATAGGCTACGGGATGAAAGCGGGTGAAAAATCATGGAAAACTGCCGTGCTTTATCAGTGATATATCCCCGATATTATCTATCATATTTCTACCGGCATCTGAAAAAGGGTCTTACAGCAGGTCAATTCCATGGCGCTTACGCCTTCTTTTCTCTTTAATTAACGGCGGCAGATCTGTTGGGCTACAAAAGCTGATAACGTGACTATTTTGTGAGCCTTCGTGGTTGTCTGTTTGCTATTTCCTGGGTTCTTTGTTCCACGTGAGCCATTTCTTTATGGGTTGCTGGGCGACGCCGTCGTCGGTCTTCTTCATTATCTTTGACCTCGTGCGTCACGTGCGTGATGTGATTGACTCCTTTCAGAACAACCAGTGATAAACTGAACATAAAGTACATTTAGAACAAGCAGTCATGAACTGAACATAAGGTGCATGTGGATGAACCGGTTTCACGCTAAATCTGAAAAACCAAACTGCCAAAATGTGAGAGCTTGACTGTCAGCGTCTATTGATACTAATGACAGTCTTGTCACTCAAGGTGCTTTTTTTTTCTTTTTTTTTTTTTTTTTTTTGGAGGGGGGGGGGGGGGGGTGAAGGCGGTGGGAGTGGGGGGTTATTTCCTTTTTGTATGTCGGTTTCCTTTGTTGTTGTTGTTGTTTGGTTGTTGTTGATTGGTTTTTTGATTGTTGTTTCTTGGGTTTTTTGGTTGATGTTTTGGGTTTTTGGGTTGTTTTAGGGGGGCAAGGGGGGGGGGGTCTTTTATGTGTTTTTTGTTTGTTTGTTTGATGTTGTTTTGTTTTCTTTTGTTTTGTTTGTTTTTTGTTGTTTTTTTTGTGGGGTTTTTGGTTGTTGCTTGTTTGCTTGTTTTTATTGTTTGTTTGTTTTTTGTTTTTTGTTTTGGTTGGGTTTTTTTGTTTTGTTTTTTTTTTTTTTTTTGGGGGGGGGGGTTTTGGGGGGTCATTTCTGTCTTGCATTATTATGTTACTGTAAGTGAGAGTGAGAGTAACGGGGGAGAGGGGGGGGGGGGGGGGAATCTCACCTTACTATCTCTGCGGAGTGGTTAGTGGGCAGATATACATTGGTTAATGTTGTTCATGCCATCCTTATACCATGCCACGCCAATACTGAGAAACAGCCAGCCAGAGAGAGAGAGAGAGAGAGAGTGTGTGTGTGTGTGTGTGTGTGTGTGTGTGTGTGTGTGTGTGTGTGTGTGTGTGTGTGCGCGCGCGCGCGCTGATTTCAGCATTCACTTTAAGCATAGTGTGTATGAAAATCTTTGTAAGCGTTTATGTCTCAATGTGTTGCATGTGTCTGTTATTGTTCAAAAAAAAAAAAAAAACTTATCCACTCGCGTGCACCAATTAATCAAAATGCCAATCGATATCTCCAGCCATAGGATACGTGTATTAACTTGCTCATGTTTCCAGACTTGTCGAGACCGATAATGTGATTCGATACACGCGCATCTAACCGCATTACGTAAAGTCAATTGCTTGGAACCATCCCACACAACACAGCAGAACAAGTAGGCTTGTGGGCCGCGCTAGCATTGAGAACGGTAATGACAGACCCAGACACCCTCGCCGGCCAGACAAGCATTACGGGTGGCCTGCGCCTGGGATAATCAGAAGTGGTGAGATCTCTGAGACACACGCTGCACAAGCAAAGCCTCGGTGATCATTCCATACAGGCTTCAAAACAGAGACGTACAAAGAGGCGAGAGTCGAACCTAAAATGTCCTTGCAGGGCCCAGGGGTAAAGGTCACAGGGCTTTGTTGAACTTCTGAGTAACACTAGCCTCTGCCACCGTAGCTAAGGCAGCTCAAGGGAGGCAACTAAGCTCAGCTCAAGGCATGAGGAAATGGAAAATGACTGACTGGGCAGGGGCTTTTCCACAACCTTGGTGTGGCATTTTAATACTTGTTCGTTGTTGTTGTTGTTGTTGTTGTTGTCGTTTCGAGTGGGGGGGGGGGTATATGGAGTTGTATTGTACCACCCATATTTGTCCGAATTTGACCACAACATCACCCAGCCGTTTGTGGTCGATGTTTTAACCAAGCGTGTCTGTAAGTGTCAAGTATCGATTCTCAAGTTACCATTGTACAATCTTGGCTCACTACAGTGCACCGCGTGCAATGGAATATTCCAGCTCATTCTCCGTAGGAGGGAGAGGGGTGGGGGGGGAGAGGGGCGAGGGGGGCGTTGCCACTGGCGCAGCGCCAAGTTAGGGTTTTCTTGTTGTTTGTTTGTTTGTTTGTTTGTTTGTTTGTTTGTTTGTTTGTTTGTTTTCTTGCGTACATGATGTGTACTTGTTTTTCGTTCCGCGACCGCTCCTGACATATTAATTTGAGTTGGGAATATGAAATGTGATGTTTTACACGCAGTCTGAAGTCATTTTATGCATGCGTGTGTACACGAAGGCAAGACAGGCACAGTAAAACGAGCCTGCACACGAATTTGAGAACAGATCGTGTGAGGAAAAAATCCCGCCAAATCATTCCTGCCCATCAGATGATTCGAACGCGTTAGCTCAGGATCCGCAGACCGGAGGATTAGACCACTAAGCCAAATTCCCTGGCCCTATCCCTGTACTGTTGTCCAAACAGACTTGCATTTCAGCCTAAACCAGCACGTGCTTTTTGCTGTACAACAGAGGTGGATTTCTCGCCTTCGTGCCTGTACTGTATGGGCAACCGCAAAAGTCTCTGCTCGAAATGCCGCGTTAGCTACGCACTTCGGTCGGTGGTCTAGTGGTGAAGAGACTTGTACCAAAATAATGCCGTTTAGACCAAACATATATAGAGAGACAGGAAACGAAAGCACTTTCAGAAATATGCAAGGCTACGGCACTTCTGACTTGAGCTCCTCCTTAAATAACGCTTTTCTGTCCAAATGACCGATTTTACACCTTCATATAAGCTACTTTAAAACGTGCGACTTTGGGGGTGCTTCCCTTGATGGTTTGGGTTTAGCAGAAGGTCTGAGTAAGTATATATTTGAATTTGTCTTTTTCTGGGAAGTGCAGAATCCCGAATTTCGAAATTTGACATTTGACTTTTAAGCCCCCTACATCAGTATTTTGTTTGTGGCAAAAATACTTCTTCCCATTGTTGGATTTTTTTTTTTTTTTTGCTGCCCCAACTCATTGCCAGTTCCAGTGGTGTTCCTCCCAGGTCATGGGTGGAACCCACGGAGGGTTCGGAAGCTGGGGCAATTTTTATTATGCATGATGATGAAGATGAGGATGATGGTAAGGTGATGCTATGGAGGTCCGTGTGGTTTGGGACTGCGAAACGGGGCCGCATTCCACGCTTCCTGTCATCAATATCCCGGCATTAACCAGGCCCGGGAACTACGGCACCGTGTAATCATCCACATCATGTCATACAAAAGAAGCACCCCAAAGTCGCACCCGTGAAGAGGGTGAATCTCGGCTGTGTGGCAACAGCCTCCCCACTGGGCCCATAGCACACCCGCTCTGGGTAGGAACCGACCTAGATAGGAAAAATCCCGCTTGCCTCGGCTGGGACTCAAACCCGGGTCTCCCGGTCCATGGTCCGAAGTGCTAACCACTACACTACGGGGGCCGGTATTGTTGGATACCTTGTTTCAAAACGGCCATTTGGAGGCAGAGGGGGTGCTTAGAGTTTTTATTATTTGAAATGTAAACGACGACATGGTTCCTAGGGCAGCAAACGATGTAAGCAGCTGCAAAAGCCAGCTTCCTGTCTCTCTATGTATGTCTGGTGTAAATTATATATGCCTTTACCTATGCGTATTTTATGAAGGATTCAGTATAGTTGTACAGGGAGCCGGCATAGCCGAATGGTAGAGCGTTGGACTCCCAATGCTCGGGTCGTGAGTTCCAATCCCGACTGGGGCCAAATATTTGTGCTGGCCTTTTTCTCGTTGCCTCGTCTTTGATATTACCCATACGTGGTGGAAAAGGACGTTAAAAACTCCCAAACACCCACCCACCCAGTATAGTTGTACAACACATGGAGCAGAAATTGCGTAACTGCCATGACGCAGTCTCTGGGATTACCTTTATGCATGTCGTGTTTCAGGCAGTGTGATATGATATGATATTACCTTCCTGTGTACACTATCGTCAGTACGATCGATGAAAAATCAGTGGAGCTCAGAACCGCTTGATCGATTTTGCTGTCCGCGTGACAAGGGTCAGTGGCACCTTGTCGTTACGCATGGCTGGCTGTTTGGTCCTCTGTGGTTTATGTGTACTTTGTAATCGCAGGCTTAAAAACTCTTAAGCCGACAAGTGGTCACAGCCTACTAGGCTGTGGTGAAACGACCGGGATTTCGAGTTCCGCTAGCTCAGTGGTTGCGGGTTGTCGTTAACGAAGAATAAGTACGCACTTGTAAAGCCCAGTGACTTGTACTGTGTTGCGGTATGCAGTGTGTCTTGTGTTTAACTCACTCCATGCCACGGTCCCATTTGGGGTCTTCACTTTCTATTTTTACTCTCAATCACTGTGATGACCTCTACTACGAAACTAAATACAGAGCTAGGAACACGATCAAAGGGATGCAGTTTCTGTTAGTATGCTATTGCCATGTTAGTATGCTATTGCCATGTTAGTATGCTATTGTCATGTTAGTATGCTATTGTCATGTTAGTATGCTATTGTCATGTTAGTATGCTATTGTCATGTTAGTATGTTATTGTCATATTCGTTACAAGGGCATATAGGCTTGAAGCTCATACAGGCTACGTACCATAGATGCAAATTTGGAGGAAAACGTTATATATTCTTCTTACACATAAGATTGCAGATGACACCCTAGAAATGCTTTAAAATCCCCCCCCCCCCCCCACAAAAAAAAAATCACAAAAATCAGGCAGCCATAGACTCATGTGTAGAGTAACTTTCAACAAATTCCAGTTTTCCGTTTTTTGGCAGTGTTGGCAGCAACCACATACCCTCATTCCACGGTCGTCTGCTGCTTCCTTCTCCAACCGCGCATGAATACAAACAGTCCACAAGCCAGCCTCATTTTGCCCTCAATTTACTATTACCTGGCATGAAACTTGTTTACAAAGCCAACAAAAAGCACCAGATTGCCATTTTTTACTCTGCACACAAATTTTAAAAGGGGCAAAGATTTTCTACTGTATTTAGCGTAGTTCTTACTACATGACCCGGAAGCAAATTACTGGTCTGTGACCTTCACTGGCTCCACTGTCTCTTGCACTATGGCGTTGTCTGCCCCATGTTGTGCTGGCAGCAGGTAAAATAGACAAGACCAGCGTAAAGAACTGCCTTTATTCAGTGATTTTCAGTGGTTCAAGCTGGTATTTGTGTATTAGCCTTTGTTATAATGTTTCCCTAACGTGGACAGACAACCAGCACGCATCATGCGCCATGCATAAAACTCTACGCACAGAGAGAGTTAAAACAGTAATCACGGACGTGCGTCTAACATTCAACGTTGTTGTGTACGTTTAGTCGCCTGATGTTAAAGTGTGTGAAAATAGTGTGTGTGTGTGTGTGTGTGTGTGTGTGTGTGTGTGTGTGTGTGTGTGTGTGTGTGTGTGTGTGTGTGTGTGTGTGTGTGAGTGCTCGCGCGCGCGCGCCTTAAGCGCAGCGAATCCTTTGCATCTGAAGAGCAGCGCTCTGTAAAAACTATGCATTATTATTTATTATTATAATTTTATTCAAGAAAAGTGTTTCCCGAATGCGTGAAAACCTGTCCTTTTGAAACTGTGAGCTCCATCGAGTTATTACATCAGGATTCAAGATTTTATTTGTTTTCTGTTCTTATTGTCTTTAGTCTAATATTTAGTGTGTTGTCATGTTTCCTGTGCCGACTTTCCCGACCTTCCTTATACATGTGGACTGCGTAAGCGGTTCCATGTAGATGAACTAGAGAAAGCTTTGAAAGATGTTACAGAGAGAGAGAGAGAGAGAGAGAGAGAGAGAGAGAGCCGGGGGGGGGGGGGACACACTTACAGGCAAAGACAGCACCTTAAAACGGAACAGACGCTCTACGACATCAGGTAGGCTAGGACAAACAAACAGCAAAGGCTTAAACACAGGTAGTGACCTGAACGAGGTAAGGAGAGGGTGGGGAAGGGGGTGGGAGCGGTGAAACGAGAGAATAGGCCGAGGGGGTGGGTGGGCTGGATGTAGGGGAGGGGACAAAATAGTGGGGGAGGGGATACCTGATTCTCGCACCTGAGACCCTGTTCCTCAGACGGCGTCTCGAGTGTGAGGTAGACACACCTGTAGTTATTGTAGCGTGTGCAGGAGACAGAAGTGAGCAAACTATCACTATGGGGCGCCTGGACCTGCAGAGACTAAGTCTCCAAAACTATCCGCTAGTCAGGGAGGCTTTTGCAGAATTCCTTGGGACATTCCTTTTGGTGGTGAGTTCACCGATGAAATTTCAGTCAAACTGATATTTCATACTGTGATGGTGTTGAGTGAATCAGGCAGGCAGGGAGACCAAACACAGAGGTCGCTATGACATGAGTTTTATTTCAACAGGAAAACAGCAACAAATGGCAGAGCGGAGAGCGACAATCCGTGCAGTGACTCGCGGCAGGGCTGGCTGGCGACTGTCCAGTGAGGCGTAGCTCGCGGCTACTTATGCGCTCAGCGCGAGCCGCAAAGAAAGCAACGGCCGCTCGCAGCAGAAACAAGGGCTAGATGCTCGGGTAGCAGCGAAATCTGTGTTTGTTTACACACAGAAAACTAACAATAGCGGGCGTAATACAACAGCTACAAACTTCAAACAAACTGCATTGAAAAGAGCGTGAAAAGTACTCTAAGATGGCATAGGAATGTGTGAATAGGCCTCCTTACCAAACGGACTGCAGCGGTTCAGCAGCGAACCCGCCACGGTCTTGGTTGGTTAGCTGGGTTTAACGCCCCGCGCAGCAAGATGTGATTAGAGGTGGTGGCCCTAGTGGGCAGGTTTTGGGGGTGGGGGGGATGGGGGTGGGTGGGACGGATAGCTGCCTATACAGCGCAGCTGAACAGTACTCAATCCAGTCAGACTACCCTGTGGATTGTATTTTGATGTGTCCGTGGCTGTGTTATACAAATGGATCCATTTCACAAATGTACAGCTAGAGAAAACTCGCAATTGTGTGTGTTTGTTTTGTTTAGTTTTGGTTTTGGTTTTCTTGGTTTTTTGTTTGTTGTTAGTTTGTTGGGTTTTTTTTTGGGGGGGGGGGGGGGGGGGGGGCTGTGGGGGGGGGGAGGTAGTACATTTTTTTTTTTACCGCCTCGGGTAGAAATGGAATTCACACCGCCGGGCCGCACGAAATGTGTGAGCAGTGGTCGGCCGCCCAAAACCCATGACGATCTAATCATTCATTCACCCTTTCTTTTCAGACTTTCGGGGATGCCTCGGTGGCTCAGGCGGTGTTGGGCGGACCGAGTGCCGGCGGAGCGATCACCATCGCCTGGTCGTTTGGGGTCGGCATCACACTGGGTGTCTTTGTCTCCGGCAAGATCTCAGGTTCGAGTCCATTGATCTGGCAGTTAGCCTGTGTGATTGTTCATGAAGACAGCAGGACCTTTCTAACTGACCACTTGTATACGGGTGTGGTCATACTACTACTAGTACTACTACTAATAATAAGAAGAAGAATTGAGGTGACTGATGATGAGAATGATGAGTGGGTGGGTGGGTGTTTGGGGGTTTAACGTCCTTTTCCACCACATACGGGTGATATCAAAGACGAGGCAACGAAAAAAAAAAAAAAGCCAGCACAAATATTTGGCCACAGTCGGGATACGAAGATGAGAATGATGATGATGATGATGATGATGATAACTGCATTGATATAGGCGCTTTATCCCAATTACTTGGCTCACAACACGCACACACACGTGAATCACACGCATTCTCCCCAGCTTCGCACATAAACACATTACCTGCAATCACGTGGTGCATGTGGTCAACTGAGCTATTCGGTTTTTGGTAGTGAATTGTGTGGTGGTGGTGGTGTGTGTGGGGGGGGGGGGAGCCCCGGGGGGGGGGGAGGCTGAACGTTTCCAAAGCATTTTTCACTGCAACAACACGTTGTCCAAGCTGACCCACATGCCCATTGCAAAGGGTCTTTGGTTGTAATCTGACATTTTCCTGTCTTGTGACGTCCAATGTGTTTATTGTAACATACTCCGGAAATTGAGGCAAATAATTTGTTTCTCTCGCTTGATCAGATCCCCGAGATTTCACCAATACGATTTTAATCAAAACTGTTTCGTGCAAAACACGTTTACGCTTCTGAAAGACATTTCAGTAACTGGTGGTGGACAGTTTCTCCAGTCTTTAGATCTGAAGACGTGTGTGTGGTCGCATTTTGCAGGCGGTCACATCAACCCAGCCGTGTCCGTTGCCATGGTTTGTCTGCGGAAAACACCTCTCCGTAAGCTGCCTGCCTACATGCTGGCGCAGTACCTGGGAGGTTTTGTAGCGTCCTTCTTCATCTGGTGCATCTACTACGGTAAATATTATAGCCTCTATGAACTTTTTTTTATTTTTTATTTTTTGCTGCCCCAACTCTTTGCCAGCTCCAGTGGTGTTCCTCCCAGGTCATGGGTGGAACCCACGGAGGACTCGGAAATAGCCTCTATGAACTTGTATGGCATATACAACGCTGTTGAAAACTTTTCATCGAATGAGCTTAAATTCCTTGCTTCAAAACAGTAGCTTTTATCAAGATATAACACAGCTGACCAACGTGAAGCCTTCCCGCCAGGTGCGAGACCGCAGGTTGCGTAATCATGGCTTCAAGTGGTCTGAAGATTTCGAGTAAAAATGCGATTTTTGCATGGGGTTTTAAGGGTTAATCTGTGCTTTTTTTTTAAAAACTTTACAAGTTGTTATTCGTCCAATGTAATTTGTGACCCTCCACCACGAAATGAGTCTTCTTGTGCTATTTGTTCATGTTACAAGACGACTCATTCGTGGTGGAGGGTCACATTTGAGAGAATGCGTTGTTTTATTTCTTTTCTTTTTTGGGTTTTTTTATCTTATTTTACTGTCTTAAGATTGTAAAGCGCTTAGGGTTTGGTCCCCAGAGCCCGTATGTAAAAGTCGAGGTTAATTGAGCCCACGGATACGGGCCTAACCCAGACTAGGACAAAAGAAACCCAAAAGCAAAATTAAATAAGAAAGGAAACAAAGAAAGGAAGAAAACAATTCTTCTATAACGGCTTAGGCACCTTGCTGGAATGGGCCCGCTTCTTGTTTTTAACAGAAAATTTAACCCTAGAGCTAGTTCGAGGTTAGACTCTAACCCAGGGCTAAAAGCCCTAACCTCGACTATTACATACGGGCCCTGGGAAAGACACCCTACAAACTTTTTAAAACTGTTATTGGGACAAAAATGGGACCAAACAAAAATGGATCTAAATCTTTCCAGATGCATTGGGTCACCTTGATGGGGGGACACGGTACGTCGAGGGAATCAACGCCACAGCCGGGATCTGGGCCACCTACCCTCAACCGTACGTCAGCACCTGGACAGGTCTGGGTGACCAGGTATGGGCACGTCAACTGTTGCCTTATGTCGTTTTGGGGGATTCCTTCACGAGCATAAAAATATTATTGGTTTTTGTCATTTCATGTGAGCCTGGAGCTCATCCGACGGTTTTTTTTTATATTTAATTTTGTTTGCTTGTCTGTCTGTTTGTTTGTGTAGTTGTTTTGTGTTGTTATTGTCGTTGTTGTTGTTGTTGTTGTTGTTTTTTGTTGGTTTTTTGGTTGTTGTTTGTTTGTTTGTTGTTGTTTTTTTGGGGGGTTTTTTGTTGTTGTTTTTTGTTTGTTTCTTTCTTTCTTTCTTTGTTTTTTTTTTGTTTGTTTTTGTTTTGTTTTGTTTTTGTTTGTTTTTTTGTTTTTGTTTTGTTTTTTTTTGGGGGGGGGCAGTCTCTGTTTTGTTGTTGCTCTGTTGTTCGATTTTGTTTTGTCTCTTTGTTTTAATTGGTGTGTGTGTGTGTGTGTGTGTGTGTGTGTGTGTGTGTGTGTGTGTGTGTGTGTGTGTGTGTGTGTGTGTGTGTGTGTGTGTGTGTGTGTGTGTGTGTGTGTGTGTGATGGCTTGCAGGATGCTTTACAATGACACGCAAGGCAAACATCTGCCTTGAGAAATTCAAGATTAGAACTGAGTCTGTTGAACCACTGTTCAACCAAATATGACTGTACGTTTGTTTTTGTTTCTTTTTTTTAAAGATCTACGCCACTATGCTGCTGATGATCGGTGTTCTTGCAATCACGGACGAACGGGGCATGGCGCCATCTAGCGGAGTAGTCCCCTTCATGGTGGGGCTGGTAGTGTTTGGGATCGCCATGACTTTTGGTCTCAACTGTGCCTTTGCTCTTAACCCTGCCCGTGACCTTGGCCCCAGGATCTTCACCGCCGTAGCTGGCTGGGGCGCTAAGCCTTTCAGGTGAGTCCAATGGTATAGAGCAGCCACCCTCGCCGGCCGGGCAAACATTATGGATGGCCTGCGCTTAGGAAGAGTTTGAGAAGCACGTTGCGTGGGCAGAGCACGGGCGTGTAGAAAAAGGGACAATAGCCGACGATCGGCCCTGAAAGGGCGCGACAAAAAAAAAAAAAAAAAACTGGAACAGTCTCAAAATCTCGTTGGTTGTTCCTCAGTGCAGTTAAAACAGTACCTACCAAGAGAGTGTAGATGTACTTGTGGGCAAGAGTGTGAGTGTAAATGTACTTGTGGGCAAATGAGTAAGTGTAAATGTACTTGTGGGCAAATGAGTAAGTGTAAATGTACTTGTGGGCAAGAGAGTAAGTGTAAATGTACTTGTGGGCAAGTGAGTAAGTGTAAATGTACGTGTGGGCAAATGAGTAAGTGTAAATGTACTTGTGGGCAAGAGAGTAAGTGTAAATGTACTTGTGGGCAAGTGAGTAAGTGTAAATGTACTTGTGGGCAAGAGAGTAAGTGTAAATGTACTTGTGGGCAAGTGAGTAAGTGTAAATGTACTTGTGGGCAAGAGAGTAAGTGTAAATGTACTTGTGGGCAAGTGAGTAAGTGTAAATGTACTTGTGGGCAAGAGAGTAAGTGTAAATGTACTTGTGGGCAAGTGAGTAAGTGTAAATGTACTCGTTGGCAAGAGAGTAACAGTCTCAAAGTCTTGCTGGTTGTTCCCCAGTGCAGTTAAAACAGTACCTACCAAGAGAGTACGTGTAGATGTACTTGTGGGCAAGAGAGTAACGGGTGACGGTGCACTGTAGCGAGGCGCTCACCCTCCCTTCCCGCTCTACAGCTCCCTCCCCCCCCCCCTCCCCGGGGCGGGTAGGGAACACCAGGAATTTCCCTTTCTCTGGTGTGGGGACTGTAATGTTTTTTGTTTTTTTTAATGGTGGGAAAGAGGGGGTGGGAGGGGGGGGGGAGGGAACAAGAAACTGAGAGGAGACAAGGGGGAAAAAACAACATGTCCACGGAATTTTTATGGTCAGGGTTGGGTGGGTGGGTGTTTGGGGGTTTAACGTCCTTTTCCACCACATACGGCTAGAGAGTAAGTGTAAATGTACTCGTGGGCAAGTAAGTGTAAATGTACTCTTGGACAAGAGAGTAAATGTAAATGTGCTCGTGGGCAAGTGATTAAGTGCACATATACTCGTGGGCAAGTGAGTAAGTGTAAATGCACTTGAGGGCAAGCGTGTAAGTGTAAATGTAGGCGTTCCTTTATGTCTTATTATAAAATACAAAATTCTCTTTCAATTTCAGTTTCAGAAACTACAACTGGTTCTGGGTACCTATAGTGGGTCCCCATGTCGGGGCTCTGGTTGGAGCAGCCGTCTATCAACTCTGCATTGGCCTCCATTGGCCCACGTCATCTAGCTACGAGGTGTCAGCGACCCCAAGCGGCTCTCCTCGAGGGAAAGACAACCCCAGCTACGTCCAGACTTCAGGCGTTTAAACGGAATCAGTATCTCTCCGACAAGCTTACCATTTATGAACCATCTCGTACTCTCCGCTCCTCATCAGAAAAGCTCCTAAAAGTTCCCAAGTTCAATCTCAAAACTTTCGGTGAGCGCTCTTTCAGTTTTTGTGCCCCCCAGGAATGGAATTCTCTGCCTCCCTCCCTTAGGAACACCCAGACTCTCCCACAGTTTAAGTCAAAACTAAAGACTTACCTTTTCAAGATAGCATATGATCTGTAGCATCACTACCCCTCCTGACAGCCCCCCTCCCCCCCGCACCCATACTTAGTGTTTCATGTTTCGTGTATGCGTGAGAATGTGTGTGTGTAGCGCACTGAGTGTTCTATGAGCAGATTGTTGCGCTTTATAAGACCTATTATTATTATTATTATTTATTATTTCACCGTGTTCTCGCTGGTCAAAGTAAATGTTTCCGGTCACGGAACGCGTGGAGGGAACGGGGGTCTGTTTCTGCATTTCTCACAGTGGCCCCGTTTACATCAGCTTAAAATACCGCCCTGAGAGCGCTCTGAGAGCGCCCTGTCGCGTTTACACTCAGACAAACCGCTTCGAAAGCGCACCGCTCTCAGACTACCTACAGTGGGTAGTCTGAGGGCGCTCCAGCTTAGGGCGCTTTCGTCACGTTACGTGGGGCCCTGTGTCACCGTAGCAACAGGCCATCTTTGCAAATGGCGAAAGATCGGGGTTTTTTTTTCTGCCAGGCGTACAAAAACACGTGCTTTCTGGGCGCTGCCATCTTGAATATGTCACATTCCTCGAGAGCACGTGACATATCAGCTCTCCTTCCACGATTGTGTAATGTAAACGCCGTGGAGCGCTCTCAGTACTGTGCGCTTTAGGGGCGCCCTCAGAGCGCTCTGTAATGTAAACGAGGCCAGTGACTGTGTTCAGTTCTGCACCTAGGGTCTGCTGCGTGGAGAGAGTGAGACTGTTCGTTACGCTACAACCCGGGTGTAACCCGAGTTGACCTCGACTCGGGTTGGACTCGCGTCAGTAGCGTTTGCACTATGCATTCTCTGCTAGGTCTAACCCTGACAATGACGTAGAAAACTGACGTCATGCCCGTTGTCATGCCTTGACGAAAGCATCATATCATGACGCCAGCTGCATGTTTTAGATCTGAAATGTGAGTTGGCCCTGGACCCGGGTTCAACCCTGGGCCGTAGCAGGCTTGAACCCGAGTCGCATTTAACCCGGGTTGGTTGAATGTTAACGCACCAACCCGGTTTAACCCAGTAGAATTGGCAAATGTAAACAGAGACACAGAGAGAGAGAGGGTTGGGGTGTTTGGGGGTTTAACGTCCTTTTTCACCACATACGGGTGATATCAAAGACGGGGCAACGACGAAAAAGCCAGTACAAATTAATATTTGGCCCCAGCCCGGATACGAACTCACGGCCCGAGCATTAGAAGTCCAGCGCTCTACCATTCGGCCACCCCGGCTCCCCGAGAGAGAGAGAGAGAGAGAGAGAGAGAGAGGGTGGGTGTTTGGGTGTTTGCGGGTTTAACGTCCTTTTCCACCACGTAAGGGTGATATCAAAGACGGGTCAACGATGAAAAAGCCAGCACAAATATTTGGCCCCAGCAGAGAGAGAGAGAGAGAGACTTGGACGCATGTCAGAGACAAACTTGACTAGGCTGAGACTAAACGATACATATACGGACGTTTCAAACTAGTCTGATCGCTCTTCATGCGTCAGACTGTATCCGTTGAAAAATGTACATGTGGCCTAATAGAAGGGTAGAGGCAGTTAGTCAAGAGTGGTTTCTGTAAGGAGAAGTGGGGTGGGCAGGGTGGCTGGGTGTTTGGGAGTTTAACGTCTTTTACCACCACGTATGGGTGATATCAAAGACCGGGCAATGAGGGGAAAAAAAAAAGACCAGCACAAATATTTGGACCCAGCTGGGATTCGAACTCACGACCCCAATATTGGATGTCCAACGCTTTACCATTCGGCTATCACCCGGCTAGAATGGGGTGGGGAGACTGAAAGAAACGTAGGGGATGTGAAAGTGTGACAACCCCAAAGATTCTCAAAGTCCCCCCCCCCTCCCCACACACACACACACACTCACCCACCCACCCCCTCCCTCACCCCCACCAGGACAACCTGAAACGAAACAGGCGTCTCCCGAGAAAAAAAAAAGTCGACGCCCCAAAATTAAGGACAAAGCAACCTACGTCACTGACCAGACACTCCCAGAATTGAATTCCACGTGAAATGGTGCATATAATTTGTAACTTAGATGACTTCATTTTGTGAACTGTTGACTAATTCTATCCTGGCATTCACTTATAGCCTTATGTTTATTCATTGACTGCCTCTCGTTGACCACAGGGAGTTTGTGTGCCCGGGGTTTTTGGCAATGTCTTGTGGCTGGACTCACGGAATAAAATAATCTACCATCATTTAACACTTTCAATGCCGCTCACACTTTGGATCACACACAGAAAGGCCTAGCATCGCTTCAGATCGCCAAGTGTTAAGCCGGCTCTTAACTGGGCGCTGCGGAGCGCCACAGTGCTGTCCACAATTGTGACACAGTTGTGATTTTGGGGGTTTCTGCCGCTGTGGCGTCATCACAGCAACCTGGATTTCAAATAACCACAACTGTGACTGGTTTCCACAACAGATTCTGCTTGGCTGTACTACGTCACTCGGCGCGCAAACGTGGCGGACAGTGCATCTTCAATCAACTTGTTACCGAGCACAGCTGTGTTCAGTTTTGTAGTTAGTAGACACACCGAGCGCAGCGACTCTGATGTGCACACGTGTGTTTCGCGCGCTGTGCCCAGTTAAGAGCAGGCTTTATCGAGGAACAGAAAGTTAGCCTGTCTGATCGAGACAGCTTTTTACAGACACTCCACCAACTGGATTTTGAACAAGTTCGACAACGAGGCTACAGGTGTTTGTATAAAAGTTTGTAAGCGTGGCTGCGAAAGGGTTAATTCAAAATACCTGAAAATCGGTAATAGTTAGCAAAATATTTTTAGAAGCAAAATTGAAGTGGGTTCCAAAACGAAATGACATTGTACTTCCAGCGCTGCTAAGCACACGTCGCTCAACTTGCAAACTCCTAAACCACGCCATGCGTATTTGCTGTCAAATTTTGGGTAAACTAAGAAAGAGAGAACATTCAGTTGTTTGTTTGTTTGTTTGTTTGTTGTTGTTGGTGGTGGTGGTGGTGGTTGTTTTGTTTTGTTTTCTTTTCTTTTGGGGTGTTGTTGTTGTTGTTGTTGTTCTTGCATAATGTTTCGAATGAAATGCAGAAAGAAATGCACTTTAGTTTTGCTTCTGAATGTATTTCCTAACTATTACAGATTTTCAGATTATTTTGAATTAAATTATCAAACTTTCTTCCGTGAACTCTCAGTTCACGTGTTCATACTTTTGTTTGTTACAAATTGTTTATGTAAACTCTTATACTACTACTAGTGTTCTGTGAATACTGGGTTTGTAGCATACATGAAGTTACCGAGCACAATAGGCCTACTCACTAAACTGTTAATAATGATATGACAGTGTGTAGTCCATGGTACAGAATATCATTTATGTGAAAGCTCAAGTGATAGGATGTACCAAGCAATGAATAAAAAATATTTACCTTCCTATAGCAGTTGTTCTTGCTTGTTCATCTCTCTCTCTCTCTCTCTCTCTCTCTCTCTCTCTCTCTCTCTCTCTCTCTCTCTCTCATTTTCACACACACACACACACACACACACACACACACACACACACACACACACACACACAAATAAATACACAAAACTTGTACTTCATAAAAAAAGAAACTGTTTACTGACTGACTGGCACTTGGACTCCGAACTCCGCAGTCGAATTGTACGAGATTTTCAAAGGAATATGAACAGCTATAGACATCATACTATCTGGTTTGTGAGTGAAAAGTGGAAGACACTACATGGTGCAAAATTATATACGTGTTTAAACATCTAACGAAAGACTATGTGTACCATAGTCTCTGATTTAACTGGACAGGAGGGAGAATTTTAACAACAAACACACTTGGAAACAGAAACATCTGATGCAGACGAAATATTAACCCTTTCAATCAAAAGAACATAAGGTAGACATCACTGTACATGTACTGACATTATCAAAATCTAAATCACAGAGACAAAAACGTATTGTACACATGACAGTAATGATATTATTCATCAGCGCAAACACACAGCTTTGGTTCGTGGTACAGACTCTTCAATAGCACTTCTTGAAAACCAAATCGGCCATTATTTAAGGTGTATGGGATGGGGGAGATTTCCCTGCAGATTTTTCGGGAGCCGGGGTGGCCGAATGGTAGAGCATTGGGCTTATAATGCTCGGGTCGTGAGTTCGTATCCCGGCCGGAGCCAAATATTTGTGCTGGCTTTTTCATCGTTGCCCCGTCTTTGATATCGCCCCGTATGTGGTGAAAAAGGACGTTAAACTCCCAACCACCCCCCCCCCCCCCCCCCCCCCCTGCAGACTTTTCCTTCTGCCTCGGGTCAAGCCGGGCTCATAAACTGGACCCCTCCCCCCCCCCCCCCCCGTACACAAGCTTCCTTACCCACCCCCACCCCCACCACCACCACGACGCGTCCACTGACTCCCGCCCCCCCCCCCCCTCCCCCCTCCTGCAAAACTCGTCCACGACCCTCCAGCATGTACTTCACACAAAACATGCCGCTCTCATCAGATCTCTGACTACAAGTTTGGGAGGCTCGTTAAGCAAGCGTATGAATTCATCTGGCGCTGAACTTCCCTCTTCCCAAATTGTGTACTAGGAAAGAAGTCCCTTTGGGCAAAGCCAAGGCCGGTGTCACAGCACAAACTTACTCCCAAGACAGATTTTCTCTGGGCTAAAACTCTCCTGAATACATTTTTACTTCCCTTTCAGAAACATGTACTCCCCATATGGCAGACTTGCTTCATTGTTCAAAGAGAAGGAACTCGCGAGTGTGTGTGTGTGTGTGTGTGTGTGTGTGTGTGTGTGTGTGTGTGTGTGTGTGTGTGTGTGTGTGTGTGTGTGTGTGTGTGTGTGTGTGTGACATGGGCTTGGATGGCATACTTGTTGAAAGATTCACCTCCGTCGGTTAGCTTTCAAATCGGTACAAAATTTTATTCGATGATTGCAAAGCTGTATAACAAAAATTCACACCAAACGTAATATTTATTTCCTATGATATTTTTTACTACGGAGTAAAACCCTCGGGGGTGGGGGTAGGGGGTGGGGGGTGTTTTGGAGTTTCACATCCTTCTCCACCACGTATGGGTGGTATGAAAGACGAGGCAACAAGAAAAAGGCCAGCACAAATATTTCACCCCAGCCGAGATGCGAACTCACGACCCCAAAAATCCTCGGGCAGTAAACCTGTTGTGCAACACCAGCCAGAAAGTTCTCCTGACCCGCTTACCTTTTATCTTTTGCCCTTCATTAACCAGCTTCCTGCCCATTTCCCGCGCTCTGATTCTCTCTCTGATGCGCCATACGCCCCTTCCCTTCAGGGGACGACATCCTGGTGAGAACCCCTGATAGGACTTTCGGGAGGGCTCTGTCTGGGATGCGACAATTCATTTTGCGCGTTGGAACAAAGCCAGACCGATCGCCCGCGATACTGACTGCCACGCCCGCGACCATAGACATCAGAAAACCTAGATCAACCCTGACGTCAACTTCCTGAAGCTAGTGGTAAGTACGCCATCTTGGTGCAATGAATCATGGGTTCCGCTTTGCCTTAAGGGTGAAGCGCATTGACTTACGGATCACTGTGCTTTCGGGTGGTCAGTTATAATAATAGTAAGTGGTTAGCGATTACTTCCCTTGTATTTCGATGCTGACTACATGTTGTTGTTGTTCTTGTTGTTGTTATTTTAGTGTCTAGAAGGCAACAATCTTGTAAGGTTTTATGGCAGAATGTTGGGTACGATGTCTGGGAAATTTGTACGGAAAGTTTAGGGATTTCAAACAAAGAACACAAAAGGATATTTGGTGGTATCTTTAGGTACTCTATGTCTCCCTTCTTTGAGACTGAACTGATAATGGTTGGGCCCTAGGGGGCTGTCACAGTTGTGCAGGCTGCAAAGTGCAAATATTGATTGGCTGTGCACGTCTGCGTGCCAAGCTTCACTTTTTAACATTTGGATGTGCTCAGCATGAGCGATCTAGGTATAAAAATCTGTGGTGGCGACAGGAGCACGTCGCTGCACTCTTAACGTCATCAAATTTCGCCGAGTAATTCAAACTACCAAATTCATGCAAATTTCTCACAATGTGAAGAGCAACGTTTTATTCATTATTTCTTTTTTATGTAATAGGATACCTAAAGTAAGCTTACATCACGTATTTGTCAAATGTAAAAATTGGAATATTCCAGTGCAAACACTGAGTTGTGTTCAAGAAAAACAATGTTCAGGGGCGCCGGAAGATGTTGGGGGGAGGGGGGGGCAGAATCTCGGAGGGGGGAACGTTGCCCGAAGAAAGTGAAAAGCGGGGGGAGGGGGGGGGGGCGATCAAATGCTGCGTAGGCAAAAAAACCTTTACGAACCAGGACGTTGCCCGAAAAAAGTGAAAAGCGGGCGGGGGGGGGGGGGGCAATCAAAGGAGCGGACAGCCTTCGGTCCGCAAAAAACAGAAGTTCTCTGTTGGGTGGGATGAGGGAGAGAGCACTAAGAGGGGTAGGGGGAGAGGTAGGGGAAGGGGGGGGGGGGGCAAGACCATGGCTTTGCCCCCCCTCTTGTCATAGTCACCTGATTTTCCAGGGGGGGCAAAAAGACACTCTTGCCCCCCCTGCTTGGGTACACGGGGGGCAGCTGCCCCCCCCTGCCCCCCCGGTTCCGGCGCCCCTGATGTTTCATTAGTCCGTCAGTTGTAACAGACTGAAGCTGGCAGCAATAGCCAATTTTCGGGATTAGTATCAGTATTCTTATTGTTGTTGTTGTTGCTGTCTGTTTTATGTTGTTGTTTTTTGTTTAGTTTTTTAAAGCATAGGAGTTGTTGTTGTTGTTGATGTTGTTGTTGTTGTTTGCTCATTTGACTTTTTGGTTGGTACGTTGCTTGGTTGGCTGAATTTTTTTGTTTGTTTTTGTTTTTCGTTTTGTTTTGGATTTTCGCTGCTGTGAACATGTACAAAGCACCAACTTGTATTCAAACTTGCGCAGCGTCTAAATAATTTAAGTCAAAAGTAGCCTCCGTCCTTGAAGCAGGCGTGGCATAACACGTGCATCGGTCGCGGCCATTATCCGTTCTACAAAAACGTACAATAAAGGCCCATGCAGGTCGGCAAAGTCACTGCCCGCTGCCAAGAAATTACCGCTAATCCGGCGTAGATCCCGTGGCACATGCGCTTTCTAATTGCTCATTGTCAGGGAAAAGTTTATTACTTCCTGAATTTGCATGTGGCAGACAACGTGAGTCGTGCATGCGTTTCGACGGTGATGCGTACAGTAGCCATACGCTTTCGAGGTGCTGTGCATTAAAACGAAAATGAAGCAAACTTCGTTTAACAGGGAAAATAAGTGTGTGTGTGTGTGTGTGTGTGTGTGTGTGTGTGTGTGTGTGTGTGTGTGTGTGTGTGTGTGTGTGTGTGTGTGTGTGTGTGTGTGCTCGCGCTCCAATGTAACTTTGCGATGCAGTATAACAGGAATACATGTAATTATTTTTATTTCCTGGACTTAACTGTTGCAGACAACCCGGGCTGTGCCCGCTTTTCGGTGATCATAATAGTCGAACTTTCATGATGGTGTAAAATGAAAAATGTAGCAATTCTTTGTATACAAAGAAGAAAATGGAAGTGCGTGCGTGCGTGCGTGCGTGCGTGCGTGCGTGCGTGCGTGCGTGCGTGCGTGCGTGCGTGCGTGCGTGCGTGCATGTTTTCAAACTAAGAGATTCCGTTCAGGCGGTGTTTGGGGTGGTCATACCCAACAAGGGAACACACTGAATTCCCTATCAATAGGATAACAGACAAATATGTACAGTTTACGATATCATTATGTCTTCTCCCCATTCAAGCGTGCTTTCAAAACCTTTGAGAACTTTGAAAAGGCATGTGCAAATTGTAGCACATCAGGGAATCGAACCCACGACCCTGCGATGCTTATTTTACTTTTCTTGTGTGGCTGTGGTCACACCAAACCTTCTAAACGCAACGTTAACTATATTCACCTCAAGTTCTCCACCGAAGATGTCCTACGGTGAGAAACCTCTGCTACGCCACTTTGTACATGACATGCAAAATATCTTAACAAAAGAAAATCAATAACAAAAACCAGAACGGACACCAGTGTGGCCGCACAAAGTCTGTGACAAAGACACATTGTGGTTATCATATGCTGAGAAACATAAAAAAAACAGTATAACCTCAAGCACTTCATGTATACACATGCATAACACATGACAATAGCAACCACTTCACGTGTACACGGTGGGGCAAACGCACCATCCGCTAAAAAAAAAAAAAATCTGGTCCTGTCTATTACACGTCTACTCCTCAACAGGCATACAGTAGGAAACAAATAAGGAAAAAAATCTTCACCAAGTCTTACGCGTTTACGAACCTAGAAAACACAAGTTGTCTTCTAGAAATATCGAATGGTGGTTCTCATTCCATTTAGGCCTGAATATTTTTAGGGGGGAGGGGGCGGTACCATGCTTACATTGCAGGCTCTGCAAGTCTAGATACCAAGCATAATGAAAGAGCTACCACAATACACACATTACCTTCCCCGACCAAATCTGCCTGTACATGTACCCGCAAGCGAGTGGGAATTTCCACTCAGTCCCTACTTGGCAGTGGTACTGAATATTCATGAGTGAGGGACGTTACTCTGTTTCTACTTCCTTCTGCTTTACCTTGTGCTTTGAGTCAGTTGACGAAGTTTGCTCGATTTTTTGCCTTTTTCTGCGAATTTTTTCATGATGTTTGTTGGGAGCCACCTGTTCACGGCACGTCAAGTTTGAGACAAACTTTTACTTGATAAGGATACGATTTTAATCCCCCCCCCCACCCCACCCGCAAAAAAAGGCGAATCCAGTGACGAATCTGGCAATGAAAGCTCATGCCGAACCACAACCTTCGACATCGATACGTGATAGGGGTAGTGTGACCCGCAGGAAGACGATACATACGGGTGAGACAAGGACATGCTCTTACCGTCTGTGACCCTTTAAGTTTACCGGCCTTAGATTTTAGTGCTATTTTGCTGAAATTGCTTTCAGATAAGTAGACAAGAACTGAGGCAAGTTGTTTCACTTCTTTTATCTCATGGATGATTTGCTGTATTGATTTGCATGCTGAATGAGTGTTAGTGCACGTGGCAACACAAGCAGTAATGTTGCACTCCACATCTGAAAACCCCTCAGGCGGGAAAAACTGCTCGCCGTGCAAATTCTGACGGCTGAAAGGGTTAAACAGCTTAGGAGGCTCGGTAGCTACGGCAGAGAATTGAAACATAGACAGTTTCCTTATTACTTTCTGGCGTAAACCACTCGTAGTTAACTCACTGGAAATTTGCACTGGCGAGCGACGTAAAAAGGTTTATTATCAGGTATGACTTGAACTTGCATGTTTTCCATGTATGGATTTGCTACATACTCCAACGAAATCTCTAGGTTCACCTCTGACTATCAATAAACACCTTTGTCCTTTCCCTATCAGGTCTGGCTGGACCTTGTATGTTTCTGTCCATCCACCTCTCCACTTCCTACCACAGTTCTCTCCCTGTCAGTGTCCTCTGGACGAGCCAGCGTGCTTTGTAAATAGTCTGTACAAGATCTGCAGCACTTGGACCGGAAGTCGTCATAACGACACATCTTGAGCATGCGCGCCAGGCTGCAGTATCTTGATCTGTCCCGGCAAACTGAAAAAGAGGAGATGCTGTGAGTTTTACATGATAATAATAATAATAATACCAACAACAATAATAATAATAATAATAATAATAATATTTATAGGGCGCCTATCCCCGTGGAACGAGCTCTAGGCGCCTTACAATCTAAAACCTACAAAAAAGCACAAAAAACCCATTCACTCAACTCAATGTACACTGCGTAAGAACAACTAAAATAAAAAAAAATAAAAAAATAGAAGAGCACACACACACACACACACACACACACACACACACACACACACACACACACACAGCTGAAAAAAAAAGAAAAAAAAAAAGGCAGAGACCAAGAAAAAAAAAAAACAAGAACAAGTGCCAGTGATAAAACCCAAAACAAAAGAACAGATTAAAATGAGACAGATAAAACCTAAAAGACAGCAGTGGTAAGGAGCTAAAAGAAAGTCTGACACTATAAGACTTTCATACGATGCCACCCATTGCGCATTTTGAGATCACAGCTCATAAGTAAATAATATAATAATAATAATACCAACAACAATAATAATAATAATAATAATAATAATAAATTTCAATCAATCATTCTATCAGTTTACTATGTCCTTATAAAAGGATGTTTGGTCAAACAGGTCACCGATTTAAATACCTACAATTAAAACAAAGGTAGTAAATACCATAAAAAGGACATATTATATTTTGGAATGATGATAATGCTTTTAAAGCATCACTCGATCCCTTCAAATAGCGGCGTCACTACGCTAAACACACACACACACACACACACACACACACACACACACACACACACACACACACACACACACACATGCACGTAAAATTTTGTACCGATTTGAAAGCTAACCGACGGAGGTGAATCTTTCAACAAGTATGCCATCCAAGCCCATGTCACACACACACACACACACACACACACACACACACACACACACACACACACACACACACACACACACACACACACACACACGTGTTTACGTATAACAAGAAGAACGAGGAGCCGGGGTGGCCGTAATGGTAGAGCGTTGGACTTCCAATGCTCGAGACGTGAGTTCGTATCCCGGCTGGAGCCAAATATTTGTGCTGGCTTTTTCATCGTTGCCCCGTCTTTGATATCACCCATATGCGGTGGAAAAAGACGTTAAACCCCCAAACACCCACCCAACAAGAAGAACCTGAAATGTAAGAGAGTGTCTGTGCGTGCGTGCACGTTCGTACGTGCGTCTGTCTCGCTGAAAACCTATCTATCTTG
Source organism: Batillaria attramentaria (assembly GCA_018292915.2). Classification (NCBI taxonomy): domain Eukaryota; kingdom Metazoa; phylum Mollusca; class Gastropoda; family Batillariidae; genus Batillaria; species Batillaria attramentaria. The sequence goes on from JACVVK020000140.1 coordinate 1,225,667, forward strand.
GTTTCAGATCTTTCACAAACACGATACGACATACGGTGTAAAATTTCAGCCTAACTCCTCCATATATAATATCACCTAAATGCCCACTTGAAGCGTCAACACCTTCTGTTCTCGTCTGGCGTTTAAGCCTTCGTTGACAGCTGCATTGTCCAAACACTCTATTTTCAGGTCTCTCATGCCACTGGCATGTGACGGGGAGTTTTCTAATTGCAAGACGCAAACGTAGAAATTCGAAATATAATGCACAAATGGTAGAACAACATCCCACTTGAAAAACACGCCATCGACAAAGTAACTGCGCCCCTCTTTCTCACCTCCCGGGAATCCGAAAAGTTGTTTTACGTGACTGCTAGAATTTGACACTGCACAAAGGCGCAGTGGTTAACCCTTTCAGCCCTGAAGGAATCTCAATAGCGATGACGCTCTCTGCCTGGGAGTTTTTCAAGTGTGCTAGATCTAAAGCTGGGCTCTTGCATACAACACCCTATTCTCAAGAAGTATTGGATCCATCCTATAGGGGAATCTTCCACTGTGCAGAGCGTATGAGAGTCGGTCACATGCACGCATATTATTGTTAGGGTCTGCGAGACCGTAGGTGATATGGTGGCAGGGCTGAAAGTGTTAAGGGGGTCCGTCTGTGGTTCAAACCCCTGGCAGGCAGGAATCTGGTCAGGGGTATTACTTTACCAAATTGAGTCAAACTAAGTGCAGACTCGTTTACGTTCCTGCGTACACAGTATCAAGCGTACTCGTCAAAGATTCCATTACATCCATCCGCGAGTTCCAATCCCGACTGGGGTCAAATATTAGTGCTGGCCTTTTTCTCGCTGCTCCATCTTTGATATCATCCATACGTGGTGGAAAAGGACGTTAAACTCCCACACACCCATCCACCCATTCCATCCGAGAGGGGTCACGGGGAGGGTAGGTGTTTGGGAGTTTCACGTACTTTTCCGCCACCTAAGGGTGATATCAAAGACGGGGCAACGAGAAAAATATCTGCCGGTCCCCAGTCGGGATTCCAACTCACGACCGAAGAATTGAAAGTCCAACGCTTAACCATTCGGCTATCTCGGCTCCCCGAGAGCGGTCGCAGACTGGAAAAAATATTACGCACTGCTTGCAGGAAAATGAAATTTTAAAAAAAGCCTTAGGAAAAGGCGACGTATTCCCCTCCTCCCCCTCCCCCCTCGCTCTCCCCACCCCCGAGAACTGCTGTTGAGGTAGTGGGGGGGGGGCAGGGTGTATGACAAAAGAATGAAGGGGGAAGAGTTAGTAAAATCCTGGGGACAGTATAGCTTTGTCTCTGACTAACCTAATCGTGAGTTCGAATCCCGGCTTGGACCAAATATTAGTGCTGGCCTTTTTCTTGTTGCCCCGTCTCTGATGTCACGGCTACATGGCGGAAATGGACGTTAAAACTCCCGAACACCCACCCAAACATCCTGACTAACCTTAAGAAGAAGTTAGAATCAACACAACTTCAACCGGGCCCAAACCATAACAGACAACACAAATGGTATCTACTTTTTGGTTGGCTGTCGGGACATGGTCTTGGTTTGCAGATTTTAGTCACAACTGGCCGCGCTCTGTGGCGGCACGCTGTCCAGGCAGGGAGTCCAGTCTTCCGCCATGTACACGTCAGCATTCGGATCTTGTTGCCTTGTACGCCACAACTTGGCCGGCACTGCAGGAGAAACAATATCGGGATACAGGAGGTCATTTTGTGTGGACCAAACACACACACACACACACACACACACACACACACACACACACACACACACACACACACACACACACAACACACACACACACACACACACACACACACACACACACACACACACACACACACACACACACACACACACACACACACACACACACACACACACACACACCTCAGTGTAATTCCTTCAGCTTTTCTCTGCACCAGGCAAAATTCGGAATAGGCCGAGATAGCCGAATGGTAGAGCGTTGGACTTTTAATGTTCGGGTCTTGAGTTCGAATCCCGGCTGGGGCCAGATGTTTGTGCTTGCCTTTTTCTTGTTGCCCAGTCTTTAGATATCTGTGCCCATGCGTGGTGGAAAAGGACGTTAAACTCCCAAACACGCACACCCACCCCTTCGGAATAGGTAAATGGGTGGCGCCCGGGTGGGAATTAACTCAAATTAACTCAACATCGTCGAGAGATAATAATAATAATTGTATCTGCTGAACTTTTCTAAAGCAGAGGGGGAGGAAGCCGGAGTACCCGGAGAGAACACCCGACGATCAACCCGAAAGAACGATTACACCTCGGCGAAGGAATATTTCTTTGCCTGGAAAGGGACTCGAACCTCACCTCTCGCATTGCTGAAGAAGTCTCTTTCCGGACGAACGGCCGCATATATATACGGACATACAGCACACATCGGTTTCAAACGAACAGTCGCATGTGCGTGATTTTTTTTTTTTTTTTTTTTTGGCACAACATGACTAAAAACAAAGATATTTCAGTTTGAAAGTTGAAATTCAGCAAAAGCTGCATAAATATGTTAGTCAACTACCCTGAAAAATTCAAGTCTATATCTGTTATTTTTTATGCTTTTTTTCTGAACCTCACAGATCTACAGGGGATGCTGAAGAAAAATCGGCCCCGTCTTCAAAGAGTTAATCATTAGACCACCGAACGCCCCGGGCAGTTAACCAGGCAGTATGTTGAAGTCGCCAGGGTTAAACTTAAGCCCCTTTTCCATGACCGACGTACGTCGACAGACATCGGCCGATTGTCGGGCAACTAAAATCTGCCATGGAAACGCGCGCTCGCCGACTCGCTCCCACAAGTATGGCCAGTCGTGAATCAAATCGATTATGTCGATGACTTTAGCCGCCGAAAGTTGAGGCGCCATCTTCAAAGTTTCCGGTTTCCGGATCAAGGCCGCATTCCTATGCTAGCGGCCAATCAGATCGCTTGTATTTCCGCCGACAAGGTCACCGACTCGCCCAGAGTAGAGCGCCGCTCTACTCTCACCGACGCGTCGGCCGATGTCTGCCACCTCCTTTTCCATGGACGATTTTCAGCTGGGACGCGAAGTTGGCCGATTGTCGGGCGACGTACGTCGGTCATGGAAAAGGGGCTTTAGACCGTAATGACCGACCTATTTACGTAAGGAGGATGTTGCAGTGGAAAATCTCCAGACTCAAACCCTCTAACTTACCGACGTCCATTTGGAGGTGCTCCATGTTGAGATACAGTCGATGTTGACGCATTGTCGCTTGCTCTCCGGTTGTCTCGTGGCGTCACACAGACCGGAGGGCGCTAGTGTGCCGTTAGAATATGTGCACTGTAACTCTCGGCGTCTCTCGGCAAATCCGTCACGAACACACGTGGTCAGAGAGCACTGGAAAATCAAGAGACTGCGTTAGATGTTGTGGGACTATGCTAATACTGATCCCTAACACTGGAAACGTTTCTTAACAACTCAGTATGACCCTTCACCCCGCAGTCTTCGCTCCTCTCTCTCTCTCTCTCTCTCTCTCACACACACACACACACACACACACACACACACACACACACACACACACACACCCCTTCTCAAAGTGTACATCATAGTGATCATACTGTTCTAGAAACTCTATCCGCCTTGAAAGTTGCTGCCAATGCGTCAATACAAGGGAGAGAATCTGATGTTATCCGCTATCTAATTGGGAAGTGTCAGACAAGAAGGTTTTCTCCCTTGTAGCACAGCTCGCGACAAGCATGAACGTCCAATATAATTTGAGTTCGTCCCTTTGCGCCCGGATGGGAGAGCTACTTGGGTGTCTTCAAAACTTCAAACAAAGAATTGTGGGTTCAGGTGTTCAGCTCCATCGAACGAAATTTTGACTGTCTCCGTTTAAACAGTCATCCAAATGCAAAACTCACAACTTTTGGACGGCAAAGAATGCTGTCAGTTCAGCTCTTTTCCACATGATGCGGGTTTCGAGGTGAAGGGTTGGGGAAAGGGAAGGCTGTGTGTGTGTGTGTGTGTGTGTGTTGTGTGTAGTGGGGGGGGGATGAGGAGGGGGTGGGGGGATTTACCAACCTTGGACCAATCGCCGGCAGTCCAGACAGGGCATTCCGGGTACGGTGAACATTTGCGCATGTCCTCGGGTTTCTGTAGCCCCAGGCGCTGACACTCACGCTCTGGTAAAATTTTTACGTACCTGTCAGAACAGAGAGAATCGTGACGGTATGATTATCACCGCGCGGATGACTTGGCCGACTCTTGTAAACGTAAGCGTCATGGTAACCATATGACTTCAGTTTGTGTATTTGTTTTTTTTGGTTGTTGTTGTTGTTGTTGTTGTTGTTTATTTGTTTGTTTGTTTTTTGTTTGGTTTTTATATTTCATTCATTTTACTCACCACTTTCTCCCCCCCCCCCTCCCTCCGAAGGTGGTGGTGGTTCGGGGAGGGGGGGGGGGCGAATTTCTCATGAATGGTAATAATACAACAATGTCATGCATGTTACGTCATGCATGTTATGTCATGCATGTTATGTCATGCATGTTACGTCATGCGAATGTTGTACTGTCACTGTATGAAAAAAACCCTCAAAAACAGAATAATAATAATAATAATACAATACCATAACCACTATTTAACACTTCGGGGGAATCCGAATTGTTGTCCCCGGGGATAGCGTGTCGCCGCAGTGCAGTGTCACCCATCCACCAAATCAGTTTTAATTCGACATGGGGGGAGAAACCGAAGGACAATAAGTATGAGAGACGCCTTCGAGAAGCAACCCCGGAAGCCAGGTCATTAAACATAACTATTTTCAGACACGAAACTGCAAAGTTTCTGTTTTCACAAAACTACAACGCGATGTGAATGAACTGACTTGTTTGTGACGCGTGTACACGTGACCCGGCGTTTCTGGTGCCCGGATCCGCACGTGACCGAACACGCCGACCAATCGTCGGCCATGTACACGAACTTCTTGGTGACGTTGTAGCCGCCATCTTGGACGACGCCGTCTTGGTAGCTTGGTTCACCGGGTTTCAGAACCACGGCTCTGTTGACGTTAAAAAAATAGGTTTCAGAGTAAGAATAGCAGATGCAAATATAATGCTAGATGCATTCTTGGAAGGATAGAAATAGTATTCGTTGTTACGTGGGAGACAGGATCAGGCCAACATGTGGAACTTTATCAACTCCCCCCCCCACCCCACCCCCTGCCCCCCTACCCCCTGCCCCCCTCCCCCCTCCCCAAGAAAAAAAATCGTATACGCTGAGTAAGAGTTTTACACGTAATCTCTTAAGAGCTCGAGCCTGCCCTCTACGTGATACACAAGTATACATAAGTAAAATTGCGATTTTTGCATGGGCATTTAAGAGATCTAGAAACTTCTATTCCCGGCGTTAGCCGGTCAGATGTTCAGCAACTGTGCGACTGAACTCATGTCTCACCTGTGGCCATCTGACACCAAAGAAACGCAAAGCAAAACACACGAAACAAAATTGAAATATTCACTAAAGCATTTACCAAACGGCAAAATCCTAAAAATAAAAATAAAAATCACTAAAAACTTATCATATTATGAAATAAAATCATGACCCAAAATCTCCTTACTTTGAGGAGTCGTCAGCGAGGTAGTGTCTGATATCCTTGATTCGCTTCATTGCGTCAGAGCGTGACAAAAACTCGATAGTGACGTCAGCACTCTGGGGACCTGCCATGCACGTGTAGGTTCCGGTGTCTGCCACAGGGTTGGCTTTTCGGATCTGCACACACATACATACATACATACATACATACATACATACATACATACATACATACATACATACATACATACATACATACATACATACATACAGACATACATACATACATACATACATACATACATACATACATACATACATACATACATACATACATACATACATACATACATACATACATACATACATACATAGACATACATGCTAGTCCCACACCTCTCTAACTCGCTTAATAATATCATTTTACTTCAGCTTTGGACGCTGTCGAAAGTGAACACTTTACCGTTTACCGTTAACGTTTACCGTGAACACTTTATCGTTTACCGTTACCTTTTACCGTGAACACTTACCGTTTACCATTACCTTTTACCGTTAACCGTTACAGTTTACCGTTACCTTTTACCGTTAACCTTTACCGTTTACCATTACCTTTTACCGTTAAGCTTTACCGTTTACCGTTACCTTTTACAAATGACCTTCACCGTTCACCATTACCTTTTACCGTTTACCTTTACCGTTTACCTTTACCGTTTACCGTTACCTTTTACCGTTAACCTTTACCATTTACCGCCACACGCCGGATACGAACACATTACAATCACGTGGTGCGAAGGGTCAGCTCAGCTGTTTCACTTTCGGAATTTAGGTTTGCATTTATTTTCATATTTGGTGGACCGAACATTTCCAAAGCAGTAGAGACGGATACATTACACAAGTCTATACCATACCATACCATACCATACCATACCATACCATACCATGTAGTGCACGTACATTACCTTGAGGTTCCCGTTGAAGGAGGCTCTGACACGGCCCAACATCGGGATGAGTTTGAAGTTTTTGCTCCAGAAGATCAGTCGGCGGTGGTAGTTCTTCACTGGGCAGCGGATGGTGACGGACTGGCCTGGTAGTAGCATGACTTTTCCTCCTACGTTCAGTTTCACCTTTTTCGCGCGTCGTAACTGGATAAAGGTGTAGTTTTCGGACTACAAGAAGAGAAAGGAGGAATTGTTAATCATCATCATCATCGTCGTCGTCGTCGTCGTCGTCATCATCGTCATCATAATGAATGGTGCTTATATAGCGTAAATTCTCACAAAGTGACTCAATGCGCGTACTCCCACAGTCATCAGTACAAAAAACTATTACACACACACTTACAGAGAGAGAGAGAGAGAGAGAGAGAGCAGTCGAATCAAGAGGAAGAAAACGGACCTAGCCGAAAGCCAGCCGGAACAGATACGTCAGGCTATTCAGAGTGACAGGGCAACGAACCTACACGCGTGCTCGCCTACTGTCTTGAGGTTTCAGTGACGACGTTTCAAAAGGTATCAGAAGAATAACGAAGAGTGCGTGCTGTTTGCTGCACTGTGAGGGAGTTTGCAGTCATAATTCTTACTCACTGACTCCAGATGTCCCAAACTACGTAAAAAATCATTAGAATCTTCACATAGAGGTCAAAGATAGTCCGTATTATTTGGACACCTCAAGTACTACGGACTATCCTCGACATCTATATGTTCGATGTACAAAGAAGTGAAACGCGTTTATTGTTTAAATCGGACAGAGTTTTTATACATATTTACACCTTATTTTATTGCCTTCCTTTTTATTTTAGTCTGGCGAAGAAGGACCTTTGATTAGCCGCGAAATAGTCTTTGTTGCTTGCGCGGCGTTAAGCCCTAACTAACTAACTAACTAACTAACTAACTAACTAACCTAGAGCTTCACATGACCAAGTAAGGCTGTTTATAACTTCAGGTCTACCTTGATGAAAGGCGGCGCTGACGTGTCTTCCGGACAGTCCCGGATGGAGCATGATCGTGACGTCACAGGCCGTGGCCCCATGCACTCAGTATTGGAGACAGTTACACGGTGTCCGGCTACAGGTTCCTTCACGCAGTAAGCACGGCGGGTTTGTGTGCCTATACCGCAAGTTTCCGAGCACTGGAAACAAGACAACAAACACCAGTTAACAGCTCATCTTTTCTTCTTCTTCTTCTTCTTCTCCTCCTCCTTCTCTTTCTTCTTCTCCTCCTCCTCCTTCTTCTTCTTTCTATTTTGTTTTCCATCTGGGCCAACTTTTCGCTAGCTTCAGTGATATTCCTCCAAGTTCGTAAGTGGAATCCACACACGGTTCGTAAACTGGGGCAATGTTTTCATGTGTGATGATGAGGGTGATGGTGCAATGCTGAGCTAAGGAGGTCCGTGTGGTTTGGGACTGCGTGACAGGGCGCTTCTTGACATATTTGTGTCCCGGCGTGAATCAGGCCCTGTAACTATCGGGCGTACAAGGCATAATAGCTTGAATTTGCTGGACAATTGAAAGGGAGAATACTCTTCCCCACCACTCATCTCCCCTTTTTTTGCGGAATTTACCTCCGTCCAGCTATCTGTTGCCCACTGGGAAGGGCAGTAGATGACGTTGCAGGGCATTTCCGTTTCCGGTGTGGGGTCCGGGCAGCGGAAGTTGTCGAGTCGTGTGAGCGTGCCGTCTGGTTCTTCCTGCACGCACTGCACGGTCCGCAGTCTTACCCCGCCGCCACAGTCCTTGCTGCACGGCCCGTACTGACTTAGCTCCCATCTGTAGAGAGCACGCTCACACTAAACACAGTCCATGATTTTGAGGCTCACTATGACTAGCGTTTGATGACAAAATCACAGTGTTTTCGCGAAGAAGTCGCTTACGGTATACGTTTCGCCTTCGTGAACACACACACACGCGCATAATATCTAGTGTGCACGTTAAATATCCCATTCCAAACGGTAGTTGGCCGAGGAATAGAAACTAATCACACATCACACATGCTAATAACAATAATAATAATAATTGTATAGGCAGTATACCCAATGTATTGACTCGGCTCAGAACGTCGCGAACTGAACACAACACGCACGCTCACGTGAATCATACGCACTCTCTCACACACTGGACATGCACACATTGCAATCACGTGGCAAGTTTCTGGAATTTAGAATTTATTTATAAATTTTCTCTCTTTTTTCTTTTTTTCTTTTTTTTTTTTGGGGGGGGGGGGGCTGAACACTTCCAATAAAATTCTACAAACCCGGCCATTTAACCAAAAACCTGTGTAGATCATGGAACAACATCAAACCTTGGGGGACAAGGGACGTTGTTACACTTCCTCACTACCACTGCTGGCTTCTTTAGTCTGGAGCACAGTGCGGGGCTGACCTCCCTTTGATCGCTCTCCTGCACGCAACTCAGGCGGGTCTCCTGGACGCCTGTAGATTTCAAGACAACGTTTTCACGAAAACGAATATCACATCAAAACAACATGCGGTTTACTTGCATACACATAATTCGTATAAATAAGTATTTTGCCGATGCCCAGATAAACAGATTGGACCTCAATAATGACTAATCGCATTAATATAGGCGTTTCATCCCACATATTTGGCTCGTACGGAGTCGCGAGCTAAACCCAGCACGCACGCTCACGTGAATCACGGGTATTCTCTCAGACACTGGACATGAACATGTAACAATCACGTGCCAGCTCAACAATTTAAGTTTCGGAATTTTAAAATTGCATTTATTTCGAATTTTAT
>JACVVK020000140.1:1240000-1287500 GCA_018292915.2 Batillaria attramentaria
ACCTCTGGCAAGCCGATTTCATTGGCAGGGAGTGCATTTTACCGCAAACAGGCGTGCAAAGTCGCCACGTCTGCCGGCGCCCTTACCGTAGTGACAGGGAGGCTGGAGACACTCAGCAACAGGTGTTTCCGGTTTGTCCCGCCGGCGACACCGATGCTTGCCGACCGTGCGATTCGAGTGGCGGTTGATGCAGTGCGCGCGGCGCCGGGTCTGACCTGTAGGGGGCGACACATTGAATCAGTGAGGTGACAAGGTCACATCGCTACTATGATATGAGGTCATGACTTTAGCTGCGTGTCGAGTAAACCAGTCGTCAGCGCTGTGAGTAAGGTATGTGAGATTTGATAGTTACGGAAAGAAACGTTGTTTAAAAGTCTGCAATCTCAACAAAAAGCCATACACGGTGCGTTGTTGTTGTTGTTGTTGTTGTTTGTTGGTTGGGGTAATTGTGCAGAATAGTATACGAAAATAATTGGAGCTAATTGCACGCACTTTGGTGGGTGTTTTCGGTTCTGCTCGATGCAAAGAGACGTAAGACACCCTTACCTACTCACTTTGACCACTCCTTCCCCACAAGCATGGACAATGACTGGCGACCACGGCCGAAGCAGTCATCTGCACCTCATTTTAGTTGGTGATCACGTGGGTGAAAAATGGCGTGCAGATGACTGCTCGGGCCGTGGTCGCCAGTCATTCATGAGGGATATTTTGTGCATGTGTGTGGGGAAGGAGTGGTCAAAGTGAGTAGGTAAGGGTGTCTTACGTCTCTTTGCATCGAGCAGAACCGAAAACACCCGTCAAAGTGCGAGCAATTAGCTCCAATTATTTTCGTATACTATTCTGCACAATTACCCTGGTTGGTTGGTTTGTGGAAAAAAAAGAGAGAGAGAGAGAACGATTGCAGTGGCTAGTCTTCTCGTGCAGCACACAACACCCGCTAGACACTGTAGCGATGTGTCGCGCTCACTGACCAAAAGCACAATGAAGTCACCGCAAACTCACGCTCTGGTTTTACAAGGGTTTCCGAAACGCTGAAAACTCTGCGACAATGTTGCCTGCATTATGCACAGTCGCAGGAGTCGCAGTTTAATTTTTTTTTTAAACACTACGACTTTTTGTTGAGACAGTAGAACTTTAAAGTTGTGACCGCATAATGTAAGTAGCTAGCAAACCAACGGCTTTAGATAGCAAGTTACCGAGCATGGGTTGGTTTACTTGTTTCACAACACTTACTTACAGTCTGCAGAGCCCGAAAAAATGTATTTACGGTAATCCTTTTGTTCTTCTTTTGGGTTTGTTGTTGTTGTTGTTGTTGGTGGTGGTGGTGGTGGTGGTGGTGGGGTGTGTGTGTGTGTGTGTGTGTGTGTGTGTGTGTGTGTGTGTGTGTGTGTGTGTGTTCGTTGTTGTTGTTGTGTGTGTGTGTGTGTGTGTGTGTGTGTGTGTGTGTGTGTGTGTGTGTGTGTGTGTGTGTGTGTTCTTTCTTGTTTGATGTTCTTGTTGGTGTTGTTGTTGGTGGTGGTGTTTTTGAGAGGGGGTTGTTTCTTGCATTCTTTGTGCTGTTCCCACGTTTTCTGGTATGCAAAGACAGAGAGTATGTTGATCTTGGTTTTGTTTTGGTCTGTTTGGTGTGTTTTCGCCTTCTTCTTCTCCTTTTTTTAAAATTTGTTTTGAGTTTTTGTTTATTTTGTTTGTCTATTTTAGAGGATTTCTTTTATTTAGCGTTCTTCTTGAATTCACTTTGAAGTAAGGGGACACGTTACCATGGAGACCACCTGTAATTGAAACTAAAGAATTGTTTACCTACACCACACGACACGGAACAAGGTGTCCACGTCGACCGCCAGATGTACTTGGAGTGTGACCTTTCAGATCCCTGACCTTGACCTCGACCTTCACACGATGAACCATCTCCTCCGCAAACACCGCAAATGTCAAACGTTTTGGAAGAGCCCGCGACTCCATCACAACCTTTCCTCTGAGACAGCGAGGACTCCCCTGTCGCCGTCACCATGGAGACCTGAAATCAGTCAGGAAATAAATGAATCAGTCGTGGAACCAGTAAAAAAAATATAGTATTGCACATCACAAAGAAAACGACAATGAATGCTGACGATAAAAGTCGCAAGCCCCAAAGCAAAAGCCCTGCCCCTTTACTCCGCCGTGCATTGGCAAAGCACAATACGTCCCTGACGTCATTTTATGCAAAAGGGGTGATTTCAAGATTGACGTAATGGTCTTTTCCTCAATGACGTCAATAGGCTTTACTGCTTTCTTTTCACGTTTCCAGTCATATCGAAATACACGTGCTTTCCTCGTTGTAGTGCGCGGCAAAAACTTTGCCAGACCATGCCATGTGTTGTGCTCATTATGCCGCGGGACGCGATTGGGTGAATTCGGGGGGCTCGGCCCTTTTTGACAAGAGTGGAGTCGTCCATTCTGTTGTTTGATTCCCGGCTTTTTGATTTCTCAATTGCAATGACCCTCGTTTTAAAAAGAAAATATTGTTTCGGTAACAAGATCATGATACCCAGTTATCGTCCAAAGAAGGTGCATGAATTAAGAGCACAGGGGAACGTATGCATAAATACTTGTTAGACATTCAGACTGTGAACATGTCAACAACAAAAGGGGCCATAGATGGGAGTCTCCTCTCCCACCCTGTATGGCGAGGGTGGGGTGGGGGTTTGGTGGTTTAACGTCCCTGTCCACCACGTGAGGTTGATATCAAAGACTGGGCAAAGAGGACAAAAAGGGCCAGCACAGGTATTAGGCCTTGGCCGGGATTCGAACTCACGAACCAAGCATTGAAAGTCCAATACTCTACCACACGGCTATCCCCCCCCCCACACACACACACACCCTGCATGGCGAACAGACACACATATAGATAATATCAATAGGTAGATCAATAACTCGCAGGTCGTTTGTGGGGGACGGGGGGGGGGGGAGGGGAGGGGGTAGGTCAACACCAAGAACTGTCGATGGCAAATGTCTGAAAGTCAAACAGTCTGTGTGAACACACACACACACACACACACACACACACACACACACACACACACACACACACACACACATGCCACTAAACATACTTAATATTTCTCCATCCATGTCACTGCACTGGCTGGTGGACTAAGAACTTAAGATAACCGGAAAAGAAACACGTATTCGATACTAACAAGGGAAACTGCACTTTCACTAGGCTGTTTGCGTTTTGCTTTTAAATCTGCCTCCCAAGCGCAAAAAAAAAATGACTGATCAGTCTGTCAGTTGTTTTGTCCAGTAATCAGTCAGTATCAAATGCCCCAGGGGAAACTTGCGTAGCTTCATCTTGTTAAAAACAAACAGGAAGCCGTGTTTCGTGTGGTGATGGCTGGGATAACAGTACATGGAGTTGTGATGTAGTGAGGGTTGCCCTGCAATGTACCTGTCACTGACTGACTAGCTTAGAGAGGGTCCGGGGATGACTCTCTCTCTCTCTCTCTCTCTCACACACACACACACACACACACACTCTCTCTCTCTCTCTCTCTCTTAGTAAAACCCTGTCTAAAAATCTTTTTCTCTTAAGTAAACTTAACCGCATAGTTAGCCACGACAGTTGCAAAGTTTTCTTTCACGCACATATAAAAAGTCATATAGATTACGCCTCCAACCTCTGGGACAAATGTGGTGATATTCACTTGAAAAAGATCAATTCTCTCTATAAACGTGGTATAAAGCTTTTACATCCTGGGCCCTTACCCACAGAAGAAAAACTTAGAGCGCTCGAACTTCTCCCCCTTACCAAGCATCTTGAGTTCAACCGGTGTGTTTTCATGCACAAGATAGTCCACTGTAAGGCTCCTCCATATCTTACCACGTTCTTTCAACCAAGTCAGCGACACAACGCAAGAAATGGCCTGTTCCAATTACCATTACCTAGACTGGACATTTTTAAAACAAGCCTCTCATTCTCTGGGTCACTTTCATGGAACCAGTTGCCAGCATACTTAAAATGTACCCCGAAGCTTCATTCATTTAAAACTCAACTTCTCAGATACTTACGTAAGTCATAGGTCCACGAACAATATCTGAACCATGCTAAATTACTCGTTATCAGATGGCACTATTACATGTTACCTTTTTACAAGTTATGTTGTATACTACAATTTCAAACACCATGCTATCTACTTCTTCACCTATTTTCCGATGTGTTTCCTTTGAATTTCTTGCGCTTCTTTGTATCTTTGCATGTTTTTTTTGTTTTTGTTTTTTCTACTTTCTTATTAGATTACTCCCTTTGTGCCTGGTATACTTTTTTTTTGTAATGTTAGCCTTTATTTTTTTAGTGTTCGTAGATTAGCAGGACAGCTTGTAAGATAGGCAGACCATGCCTACAAGTCTTTATCCTGAAATAAACGTTTCAGTCAGTCAGTCAGTCTCTCTCTCTCTCTCTCACACACACACACACACACACACACACTCTCTCTCTCTCTCTCTCTCTCTCTCTCTCACACACACACACACACACACACACTCTCTCTCTCTCTCTCTCTCTCTCACACACACACACACACACACACACTCTCTCTCTCTCTCTCTCTCTCTCTCACACACACACACACACACACACACACACACACTCTCTCTCTCTCTCTCTCTCTCTCTCTCACACACACACACACACACACACACACACACACACACACACACTGACACACACACACACACACTGACACACACAAACCGGCACGTACGCTCGTGCGTATAACATACTGATCACTGAGAGGAAATGGAAAAGTGAGAGACTAGACAGATCAGTCGACAGAGACTGCTGTAATGTACGAGAGACGGATTCCCCTCTTACCGTGAACACATGTAGAGCTGCCACGAAAGCGATAAGATAATCCATCCTTACATGCATCCGGCTTCAGTCACAGACAACTCATATTATTAACACTTCCACATCGTGACGTCAGTTCATTCACGATCATAAACTGTCTCATCACCTGTCCTGCACGTGACACACACCGGCCGATGGCGGCTCTGTCCAACGCTGTCTCAGTAATAGCTTGATTGATCCTTCACAAAACCTTCAAAGTCTCTGTATTTTTTTTTTAAAACTAAACTCCTCACGAACCGCGATAACTTCAATGAAACGACCACAAGCACATCTGGAGGCTCCGGTGAAAATCACGTATTCATACAGCCCAGATGGCGCAGCTGATCACTCACACTCCGCCGCGCATGGATGTAGTACTCAGAAGGACGGCAACAGAGCGGCGACAGCTCTGGTCGACGGAGACCACATCAGCAAGAACTCTCGTTGGGCAGCGGCCTGGAGGACCTACAGCACAAGTTCCTCACGAAGAACCGGCGTCAGCTACCTGGTAAGTGATCAAGAAGGAGATGATGCGCGGCGGCACTGAACGCGACATCCAGGTTGTTCATTTACTGCTGGATCACGGTAACTAAACGTCAAAACTGCAGAACAAGCACTATCAGGTTGTATCAGGTTGTACCCGCCATAGACAACTCATGCTATTAAAACTTCCACATTAGTCGTCAAAACTGCAGAACAAGCACTATCCCTGCAGAAAGAAATTCCCTGCAGAGCTGTAAAAAAAAATTCTCCAGTCTAGGGCCGGGCAACCGGCCTTGAAATCAACTTCCCCTGACTGGGTAAAGTAAACACGGAAGAAGCGATTTCATATACCGTAACTCATGGCTCAGTCAAAGCTCCCCTACTTTTTGCATCATCAGCAAGTGCGTAATAAAAAATCCGGCGGCCTGCTGTAAAACACGACAAGTACGACTCAACGTTCCCAGCAGTGCACACCCCTCCTCCTGCCCCACTTGTCTGGTTGTAATGAAGGAGGGGAGGGGGAATTTATTCCAGGTAGACCGCCCCAGTTTTGGGGGAGGGGAGGGGACGGGACGGGGTGAGAGGAGGGGGGCATCGCGGGGCGCGCTGTAGTCCTACAGAACTGTGTGTAGCCGACTGCTCGTCGCAGCGCGCGCGAGTGACGAATCGACGAGTTTCGTAGCTTGTTGCAAGTGTGGTGCCGACTAGACAGTCGAGTCTGTGGCGGGGGTCTCGGCGGTTTGGTGACTGTCGCTACAAACCTATACACCGCGCCGCTGATCGGCTGCGCATTGGGGCCATAGCAGTCTGTGTTCATCTGACTCAGGACCCTCGAGTCAGAACCCTACATCCACAAAGGCTGTTTGGGGCACTGTGGGGCGACCGGGGATTTTGACTGTACTACATAATTATGATTTTGGTTGGGTGGCAAATTGGGTTGGAATAAAAGGTTCGGCAACTATAAGATCGTATCGTGACACTACAACCGTTAGAAATTCCGAACGAAGTCGCTGTACGTTTTCTGTGTCGCCCGACAGGTCCGCTAAGACTGAAGTTATGGGTGTGGGAAATCCGAGACAAAGAAAGGGAACTGTACTGTTTACTGATGGCGGCTGGTACAAATTTTCAAGATCGCAAGATCGTAAATCAACGCTTGAAGCACTCATCTACCCAAAACTATGTACACCACCACCAACATCACCACCAATATCCACTCTAATATCAGCAGCAATATCAGCACCAATCTCAATACCAATGTCAGCACCAATCTCAATACCAATGTCAACACCTATATCAATACCAATGTCAACACCTATATCAATACTAATGTCAACACCAATATTAATACCAGTATCAGTACGTCAGTACAGCACTAGTACCAGTATCAATACCAAAGTAACAAGACGGCTGTAGGGAGCAGTTTTATTTGAAGGAAAAATCAACTAACGAAAAATAATTGTTTCGGGATTTTAGACGGCTTGAACGCACCAGACAAATTTCTCCTTCATAATACACCACCTTGTTTTACCGCCTCAGAGTCGTTCGCTACTCCAGCTGGTCCCGCATGTAAAAGTCAGGGTTAGGGAGTTTAGCCCCGGGTTAGAGTCTAACCTCGAACTAAACTAGCTCTAAGGTTAAATTTTCTGTTGTTTTTTGTTTTAAATCAGGAAGCGGGTCCGTTCAAGCAAGGTGCCTATGCCGTTATAGAAGGACTTTTGTCTTACTTTCTTCGCGTCCTCTTTTATTTAATTTTGTTTTTAGGTTTCTTTTGTCCTAGTCTGGGTTAGGCCCGTAGCCGTGGGTTAAATTAATCTCGAGTTTTACATACGGGCCCTGGGCACCGCGGTCTGGATGCACGGGTGCAGGCGACAGATTTCTCACAGTTTATCTCTGACGGCCAGTTTATCGGTGATTAGTTATCGCGAGAGTGACAGGGAAACGGGTTCGTCATGGGAGGTGGCTTACTTTCCGTCTAGACGTCACCTGTTGAACACGACACGAAGACGGTTGAATACTGATTGACGCCGGGAATACAAGAGTCGTCAGTTAAAAGGGCCGGGGCCAGCCCCCAGAATTCAGCCAATCGCGTGCCGCCGTGGCATAATGAGCACAACACATAGCATGGTCTGGCAAACTTTCTTGCCAGGCACTACAAAGAGTGCAGCACGTGTAGTTCGGTATGACTGAAACGTGGGAAGAAAGCAGTAAGTCCACTGACGTCATTTGTGGGGGGAAAAAACCATTACGTCAATCTCTTTCATATTGAAATCACCCCTTTTTCCCATAAACTGACGTCGTGGACGTACAATGTTTGCCAGGGTAAAGGGGCGGGGCTTTGGCGTTGGCGGTTTGCCGTGTGGAGCCGTCTATTGTCGGACTTACTGGAGTGGTGTGTCCTGGGCATGACAAAAGCTTTCGGGTATTATTATTATTACTATTATTATTATTATTATTATTATTATATTGTTGTTGTTGTTCTTGTTCTTGTTATTTACCTTTGCCTTGATGACCCCTCATTTACGTCTGCGCTACCAGTGGTGAGGAATAAGTAATCGCAAACTGATTTATTGCACCTAGGAGATTATAACGTTCAATATTTGTGTATAACATTAATGTTTGTTGTACCTAGTTATAATTGTTATTTGCTTTCTACGCTTTTTTTGTAATCGAAAGTTCGATAAATTAGCATGAAGGTGCACCGTCTCCTGCATTTCCTAGGTTTATAACTGCCCCGTAGACCATTGTACGTCTTTTGTCCAACGTTACATTGTGTTTTGTTTTTCAAGTAGTGCAGGCACACTTAAGCCGCGAATTCGTCTTTGTAGTTTACGCGGATTTAAATCCTAAAAACTCAGTCACTCATGCTTTGATTAAGTGAAACCAGTACTTTGTATTTCTTATTTAGCACAAGCTTCCAAGTGATACCGACAAATCTACGAACCACGATTTTCCTGTTTTGTCCACTATACATCACCAGTGACAAGTTTCCTTCGAGAACAACAGACACTCAGTATTCTTGTATACACTTCAGTATAATTTTCTTTTTGTGTGTGTCTGCACAGACACGGAGAGTTGAACGACTGTTGTGGGCCACGATTGAAAAAAAAAACTCGACTTGTTTCAGTTTAAGCTCTGAGATTCAAAAGTTCGTGACTTGAATACATTTACTGATTTTTGAAAACAAAAATGTTCTCATATATCATGCTTTCCGGTAAGGAAAGCGGCTGAAGGTAGTTCTCTCAAGGTTTTCTGTGCAAAGTACAGAGAGAGAGACAAACGTATTGTAAAAGAAATTCAGTCATCATGCGTTCTTGAAGTTGGTTCTGTTCATGTTTCTCAGTCTTGTGAACGCCCCCCAATAGCAGTCGGACTGCTTTGCTGTACACGATCTCGACACTGAGCTTCTTTCAACGTGAAACACCAACTAGCCGAGCAGCCGCTGATAGATGAGGGCATGTCTAGCCCACCACTACACTGAAATACCAACGTGTACTCTTGCTCTGACCGTCCCTAATAGCGGAGCCATGTTGTCGGTGGATGCGTTATGCTGGTCACCGAATAAGGGGGGGGGGGGGGGGGGGGGGGGTGAGGGAACGATGAGGAGGGGGGAGGGGGGGGAGAGAAGCCTTGTTTGACATGCGCTACGAGTGTTTTGCCTGACCACTAAACAAACTTTGCTGGTCGTCTACTCAGCAGACTCCCACCGACCATCACATACCTCCAGCATCTCTTTTTGTCTGTGCCCTTCCCCGACTACCCTCCCCCCCCCACCCCTTTGCCATCCCCATCAAGAAGTACTGATTGTTGCTATCTTATTACTATTGTCATTATTATTGGGGAGCCGAGATAGCCGAATGGAAGAGCGTTGGACTTTCAATGCCTCGGTCGTAAGTTCGAATTCCGGCTGGGTTCAAATATTTGTGCTGGCCTATCTGTCGTTGCCCCGCCTGTGAGATCACCCATACGTGGCGGAAAAGGACGTTAAACTCCCAAACACCCATCCTATTATTATTATTATCATAATTATTATTATTCTCATTACTGAAACAAGTTTTCTGGCAGTAGACCTCATTCACCTCTGCGCCACCGCGCGAGTAAAGATCTAGATCTTAAGTGCACGCAACAACAAACCCCACCAAAAAATGCGTAATTAATTGTAAGTGGACCGTCCTTAACAATCTGGCCTCTAGATGGTTGCACACACACAACAGGGTCCTCGCCTTTCCCCTGACAGTTTGCGCAAACTTCAGCGGGGGGCATACCAACGCTAGGATTTATCAGAAGGTGGAGTGCAGTCAATGTAGATTTGATAAAGTGTAATGAGTTTACCACAAAACATTTCCCACTGGTGTAGCAGTGTCAAAGATTCAAACATTCAGTGATAATGAGGTAGGAAAGTAAACCCACAGAATATTTGTCAGTACTGAAGGGGCGTTGATGTCAAAACTGTTGTTAATCCCACGAACTGAACAGAAACTGACACTAACTGACTGGTGAGGTCACAGGTGGGGGAAAAAACGTATTTTCAGAAGCGGACCCCTTAAGGGTCACATGAACATTTTTAGCCAAGCAGAAAACAAGTTAAACTTCACCGCGGTTCGACCAGCACACCCAGAAAACAGCCTCGACCACACACCCACAGACCCATAAATAATAATAAGAAGAAGAAGAATAAGTATTGTATAGGCGCTTTACCCAATTTCGTGAATCGGCTCAAAGCGCCGCGAACTGAACCCAACACGCACGCTCACGTGAATCACACGCATTTTCTCACACACTGGACATAAACACATTACAATCACGTGGTGTGAAGGGTCAGCTCAGCTATTTAAATTTCGGAATTTTAGAATTGCGTTTATTTTTTCAAATTTGGTGCGCTGAACATTTCCAAAGCAGAGGGAGAGGAAGCCGGAGTACCCGGAGAGAACCCCCGACGATCGGCCCGAATGAACGGTGCCACATACGAGAAGGAAAACTTCTTTGCCCCGAGTGGGACTCGAACCCCTAACCTCTCGCATTGGTGACAAGTCCACTAGACCACCGACCGTCCCAGCTATTTAGGTTTCGGAATTTTTAATTGAATTTTTTTTTAATTTTAGTGGGCTGAACATTTCCAAAGCAGAGGAGGGGGAGGGAGGGGGTGAAGCCGGGGTACCGGGAGGGAATCCCCGACGGCCGGCCCGAATGAACGATAAAAAAAAATAACGAAAATAAATCGTGTCGCAATTAATGGCCTAGAGACCTACTTTTAATCTTAAGTCGTTGATTTAAACCCCTTTCTTTCTCTCCGACCACTTCATACTCATGGTATTTGCCCATCTCTCAAGTTTGATTGTTCACAACTGAAGCCCAGTTCCTGTGCCACGTGACCACCACAAAAAGACCCAAGCGCCGGAACAATAAGACGGGTTAAACCCAAAGCCTCGGCTCTCGTGACAAACGTGTCCCAGTAAGCTCTCGATTAGACGATGATCGTGCGGTGAAACTTGATGTAGCGCCCTCGCATGGGACAGTCAACATGGCAGAATGTTACTCCAGTGCTACAGCGGAGCGGTCGGTGGTGTAGATGTGAGTGAGTGAGTGAGTTTTTACGGCTCAACGCCGCGCAAGCCATAAAAGACTAATTCGCGGCTATGGTGGAAGGTACACAATGTAGATACTGATTTCAAAGAAAATACTGTATATTCCTATTAAACATAAACCATAAACACCATAGAAATGCTTTAAAATCCCCCCCCCCCAAAAAAAAAAAAAAAAAGTCAGTAAAATCCAGCAGCCGAAGACTCACGTGCAGAGTAAATTTAAACAAATTCTAAGCAGCGACCATCTACCAGCGACCATCTACCAGCGACCATTTCCCAGCGACCATCTCCCCCCCCCCCCCTCATTCCCCCCTGACCAACAGAAGGCTATACTCGATGACTCATCGACCACACCGAGCGCTCTAGTGGTGTAACAACAGTCGTAGAATAGGAATGTTCGATCGCTCGCGTGAAGTTTAAACAACACTGTACCGCATTAAGAGCTGTACTCATCACCAAGCTTGCGTATTTCTAGCGCACGGACGCGGCACTCCCGAGCGAAACTGTTCCACAACATAAGTTGGTTTCTCAAAGATGGAATTAGTCCTTTCAATCAAAGAAGCAGCAGGAAAAATCCGCAATTTTGACTGCCCCCCCCCCCTAACCCTTTTGCCCCTTCCTCCCCCCTCCCCCCCCCCCCCCCCTTTTCACCCCCTCCCCCGAGGTCCTTGCCTGTTGCACGAAAAGGGTCGGGGGGTTTTTGGCGAACGGACCTGAAGTTTGTTATCGGAGGTGTGAGGGAAGCGACTTCGGGTCGCCACGCATAAAACCTCCAGTTGTGAGAGAAGAGGTCTTGTGTCACGTTTGGGGTTATGTGCGATTCGAAGGAGGATCAACAGCTTAAACTACGTTCTCTCTCTCTCTCTCTCTCTCTCTATGCTCTGCTCTGCTCTGCTCTGAAAATGTGTGCTGTATATGGTGTGTGTGTGTGTGTGTGTGTGTGTGTGTGTATTGTGTATTGTACCTATGTGTGTGTGCGTGTTTGTGTGTGTGTGTGTGTGTGTGTGTGTGTGTGTGTGTGTGTGTGCGGAGGAGGGGGGGATTCAATTGATGCTTGATTCTGGGCCAGTTCTTTCGTCTGTTTTGCTGGCAGTTTTTTTTTTTTTTTTTTTTTTTAATGTGGATCCGGCGGGGTTTCATACTTGCCTTGACACCGGTCAGGTAGAGTAAAGGCCACATGCGGCAAGCGGCCATCAGTGGACTGTACAGTTGAAGTTGGCACGCTAGTCGCTGTATACTTGTGTAAGACACACGTCACCCTGTAACCTTACGTTAAAGGGGTTAATCCTAAGTTTGTTTGTTTATTTGTTTTTCTCACAGATCGTTCTGAGTTGTTTTCGTGGTATCTCTCATCACACCACTTAGACACCAGGGCCCGGATGTAAAAGTCGAGGTTAGACATTTTAGCCCCGGGTTAAAGTCTAACCTCGAACTAAAGTAGCTCTAGGTTTAAATTTTCTGTTCTTTTTATTTTAATCAGGAAGCGGGTCCATTCCACCATGGTGCCTAAGCTGTTATAGAAGGATATTTTTCTTCCTGTCCTCGCTTCCATTTTCTGTTTATTTTGCTTTGGGGTTTCTTTTGTCCTAGTCTGGGTTAGGCCCGTAGCCGTGGGTTAAAATAACCTCGAGTTTTACATGCGAGCCCCTGGACAGTGGGGTGGCGGGGCGGGGGGTAGTTCATATGACAATCGTGCTCAACGCCGTGAATGTTTGAAGCGTTTTAGTCGCCTGGGTCACATCAAAGATTAAACGCCAGGACACATTTGTCCTGCATTCCACGCACTGGAGTTTGTTGGCATATGTCGAGCACCTGAAGAATGTGGAACTTTCAGCAGAAATCACAACAGCTGTGATGACGTGTTCTGTTGGTGGTGGTGGTTTTTGTAGCTTTTTTGTTGTTATTCCTGCTGTTTTTATGGGATTGACATAACTGGCTTATGTCTTATGGCTTATGGGAGGAGCCGGGGTGGCCGAATGGTAGAGCGTTGGACTTCTAATGCTCGGGTCGTGAGTTCGTATCCCGGTTGGGGCCGAATATTTGTGCTGGCTTTTTCATCGTTGCCCCGTCTTTGACATCACCTGTATGTGGCGGAAAAGGGCGTTAAACTCCCAAACACCCACCCACCCTTATGGCTTATGTCTTATGGTTTAAGTCTTGTGGTTTGTCTTATACACATGTCTTATGTCTTACGGCTTATATTATGACATGAGCCGTAGGACATAAGACTTTATGTTTTATGTCATGTGTCATGTATCGTAAATCTTATGTCTTATGTCCTACATCTTATGTTTTAATTCGTCTTATATATCTTATGTCCTATGGTTTATGTCTTATGTCTTAATATGTCTTATGTCCTATGTCCAACGGCTTATAATATGATATGAGGTATACGACATAAGACATACGACACAAGACTTTATGTTTTATGTCATGTGTCATATATATTAAATTTTATGTCTTACGTCTTACGTCTTATGTTTTTAGTCGTCTTATATATCGTAATAATATGTCGTATGGTGTATGGTTTCTGTCTTAATTACGTCTTATGGTTTTTGTCTCATGTCTTATGTCCTACGGCTTATGTCTTATTTTTTACGTCGTATGTCTTATGTCATATGTCTTATGTCATGTAATCACCCGTATGTGGTAGAAAAGGACGGTAAACCTCCAAACACCCATCCACCTACCCTCTTATGTCATATGCTTTATGTCTTATGTCATATATCTAATGTTGTATGTCTTACGGCTTATGCCATTATTATGTCTTGTGTCTTATGTCTTACAGTTCACGGCTAATGGCATACATATCATAATCATGTCCTTTGTTGTCGCAGGTTTCTTAGCTGCTGCCAGTTTTCCTAGTGCGCGCGCGTGTGCGCATGCGTATTACTTGTTTCCTGAGATCTCTCCCTCCAATTAGCGCTGCTCTCCTCCAGCAGCCGACCAGCTGACCCTCACGTGGAAAAAGGGCATAAACGTCATGGATTTGTTACAGATGTTTAACCCCTTTTGTCAGGTGACGGTAACAGTCCGTCTGCAAGCGATCTACCACCTCAGACCCGGCCCAAAAGACTTAACAAGACGACCGGAAACAACAAAGAAAACGCACACACAAACAAACTAAAATGCGCGGCCATCAGCCGTGAAAAGGATAATGGCGAGCCTGTATCTGTTCCAGGTTTTGTTTTTGTGTGTTTCATCGTTCGGTCGACTTGGGTGGGCGTCGACCCTTCGAAACGAGAGTTCTGACCTGGAATGGTTTCAATGCAACATCACGCTCCAGGCTACGCTATTAGCAGCGTAATTTTATGATGCACGCTATTCGTGCACAATAGACGACTCCGCTCGGCAAACCCCGAGGCCAAAGTCCCCGCCCCATACTCTGCCCCTTTACTCTATTGTACTGGCAAAACACGGTACGTCCGTGATGTCATTTTTGTGGAAAAAGAGTTGGTTTCAAGGTGAAAGAGGCAGACGCCATGGCCTTTCTCCTGAAATGACGCCAATGGTCTTTCTACTTTCTTTTCACGTTTTGTTTAAACAGATTTATTTTGTTGCACTGGAGAAAGTACAGAAAAACAGTTTGAGCACAAACAGGACGTACTTATGACATGCTCAATAAAAATTCAATTAAAGAAACCTTTGCAACGGTGGTTCTTTTCACGTTTCAATTATTCAAACTACACGAGCTTCCCTCGGTGTAGTGTCTGGCACGAAAGCTGTGTTGTGCTGAGCATGGCGTGTGTGTGTGTGTGTGTGTGTGTGTGTGTGTGTGTGTGTGTGTGTGTGTGTGTGTGTGTGTGTGTGTGTGTGTTAAGAGAAAGATGAGTGACAGGATCAGACAGTCACATCAGAAATAGAGCTTACATGATAAGTTCGAGTGGTTTACGGCGTAAGACTAACCCCGATATGATTCGATTGTTTGTGTAGCTACCGAGCCTCCGGGTGGGTTATGGAAAGTCATAACTCACACTTTCGCTCTCTGTTTCATTACTATTTTCGGACGTAAAGCTCTCATAGTTAACTCACTGAAAGTTTGCACTGGCGAGTGGTTTAAACCTACTTTTCTTTCTTTTTTTTACTTTGCCTTGACCTCTATGCCCTGCTTGGTGGTTGCATGCTTGCTTGGTTTAGTAGCTGGCGTTGAACGTGTTCATTAAGAGATAAGTACACTACCGGAGTGTCTGGAGAGTCGTTCTGGGACTCACGAGCACAACACACTCGCTGACGTAGCCCACTGACCTAGCCCATGATAGTCCACCGAGCTTCTTGGACAAAACCTACGTGTGCAAAGTAACTACGCCAGGCAGCATGTACATGGCCACGGGGTGGGGGGGGGGGGCGGAAGGGATAATGGCGCGTGGTTGACAAAAGGCTGGCACATCTGACGAACAGATCTCGCGTGATTGCCGGCGGGAAGACGCGTTAAATGCTCGCGCCTGTATGTCTGCACATAGAGTCGTGTAAACACAAGCGCACAAACTTGAAGAGCTGCGGGTTTGGCTGATGCGCCAACTTTCGCTCGCACAACGGTATGGGGGGGGGGGGGGGGGCGGAGGGGGGGGGAGGAGAGATTATTGTTATCGATGTTGTTCAAACCAGATCGGATCTACCTCTGTATTCAATACCGCTTTCAAATGACTGTTTATTATAAGTTTTGGAGGAGACGGAAAATCTCTCTCTCTCTCTCTCTCTCTCTCTCTCTCTCGTGATTCCAAGTTTCGTGTTTGTTAGCAAAGAAAGAATCAAAGACAAGATCTTGTACCTAATCTTTTATCCGGCGAATGAACATGAACTCTCTCTCTCTCTCTCTCTCTCTCTCTCTCGCCATCTTTCTGCAGGAGTTCAAAAGGCGCAAGGGAGTTAAGCCAGAGCCGCATGAGTTGCAGAACCTGATCTGGTTTTGTCTTTGATGTTCTCTTTACCACGGATCGCAATGTAACCCGCAGGTGGGCTGTTGTCTCTTGGGCGTGCTTGACAGATCGGATCCAGCGAACGCCAGGCCTGCGTGGGAGGAGGATCTGAGAAGCGTACACGTCTTTCTTGTCGGCCGATACACTATGTCCCCTGAGATTGGACAAAAATGCTGTTCTGTTCAAATTTGCGGTATCGTCCGATTCCAAACTTGTGCGGAGCAGATCGAGATAATGGTGGCCAAAATTTGAAACTATGAGGGACTCCTTGTGAAAAGATTTGGTTGGCTGGTTGGTTGGTTGGTTGGTTGGCTGGCTAGCTGGCTGGCAGGCTGGAGAGAATTAAAAGCCTATCGCAAATTCGCCTTTGCTCCCAGCCCGGATTCGAACACACGACTCCAACAGTGAACATCCAGTGCTTTCGTAAAAACATCCTGTTTCAATAAAATCTCAAAATGCACATTAATTTTTTATTTAAAGTCACACCAAACAAAAGGTCAAGAAAGGTCAAAAACGACCATCTCACCATCATTTCCAGCGGCTGTAACTGACGAAAACAGCCTCTGACGGCTTCTTTGGTGGTGGGACCCGAACAAGAATGGAACGGCCTAGCGACAGAACGTGGACTGCTTTTAACACCGTTTCAATTCTAGTTTATTTGGGCTTTAAAACTGTGAAGACCACGATTAGACCTATTCTGTTTGTACTCAGCTGACAGACGGGTTACACTCTTAGGCGCCAGCTGGAGAGTAGTTTAGTGTTCAGCCCGGACAAGTGGATGATAAAATCCCTTCCATTCTCTTTACAATATCTTGCTTTACTGGTTGCCCCTAACGCTATGATGACAGGCATTCCTGACATAATAACGGTGGACGCTGATAGTGTGAAGTGGGCAGCCATCTTTCACCACGGGGGACAATTGTTGTTGACCTGTATACTGAGAGTGATCGTTCTTTACGACATCATAAAGTCCTGATAAAGTTGTGACTCGGGTCACTGATGCTTTTACGCTTGTCACGATTTATCAAATGTACATTCCGTTCAGGATTTATACCTTGCTGATTAAAATGGGCCTTTGGTGAATCCGATATGCAACAGCGGTGAATGTGTGCGCTGGTGTGTGTGTGTGTGTGTGTGTGTGTGTGTGTGTGTGTGTGTGTGTGTGTGTGTGTGTGTGTGTGTGTGTGTGCGTGTGCGCTAAAATCTTGCCAGTTCGCTCCATTTGCCACCATAAGATATCTTACATGTCAAAAGCCACCACGGACATTTCCACTGCTACCACTCACAAAAACAAAACAAATATTTGTCTGTTTGTCGTTGTATAATGTGCGTGAGTGTGAGTGAGTGATAGGCGTACCGAGTTTTATTTAAAGAAATGCGCCTAGAAATTACCATTTTATTATTGGTTTTTTTTTTTGTTTTTTTTTTGGCTGCCCCAACTCTTTGCCAGCTCCAGTGGTGTTCCTCCCAGGTCAGGGGTGGAACCCACGGAGGACTCGGAAGCTGGGACAATTTTTATTATGCATGATGATGGAGATGAGGATGATAGTAAGATGATGCTATGGAGGTCCATGTGGTTTGGGACTGCGGGACAGGGCCGCATTCCACGCTTCCTGTCATAAATATCCCGGCATTAACCAGGCCCGGGAACTACGGCACCTGCGGTGCCGGCCGTGTAATCATCCACATCATAAGACGTGTCATACAAAGGGAAGCACCCCCAAAGTCGCACCCGTGAAGTGGGTGAATCTCGGCTGTGTGGCAACAGCCTCCCCATTGGGCCCATAGCACACCCGCTCTGGGTAGGAGCCGACCTAGGTAGGAAAAATCCCGCTTGCCTCGGCTGGGATTCGAACCCGGGTCTCCCGGTCCATGATCCGAAGTGCTAACCACTACACTACGGGGGCCGGTGTTATTATTATTATTATTCAAGACCATCTTCCAGCAGATCGGAATTCGTATCCTGACTAGGGAGAAAGATTTGTGACGGTCGTTTTCTCGTTGCCCTGTTTTTGCCGGCTCGCATGGCCTGTCGGCGCCAGTGTATCGCTGCTTATCATTAAAGTAGACCAAACTCGCGTACTCACGAACGCAGCTGTTCCAAAACATAAGTCATTCCTTGAAGCCTAGTAAACATAGAATATCAGCATTTAAACAGCTCCGAACAATGAGCCTCAAAATGCTGATACTTACATCTTTAAATGAAGCTTAACGCGTATAGACACTGAGGGTCATAGGTCATACAGGGTCACGAACTTGGCGCGTGTTTCGTCCAACAAAGATTGCCTTGGTTTTCACAACACCACGACTTAGTGTTTACCGGGTCGCCAGGCTTCGCTTTGATGTCCCCCGCGCTTTTCGTGACCCGGAATTTAACGGGATGAGGAGTGCGGCAACCATTTCTTTTTTAAACTCCGATATTGAAGTCAGCTATTAAAGAGTCGTTTCACAAACGGGCCATGATACGGTGTGTTGACTCAGTTGCCAACCAGAGCTGCTTTACTGAAACATGGGGCTGAGAGGTTGTGGCAATTTTTTTTTTTTAAGTGTGCTGTTTTAGGTGTATCACAGAATATAACCACCGATGTTCGTATTAGCATATTCATGTGATGTGATGTGTCTGTGTTACAACTCCCTTGCTGGTACTGGCCCTACATATCTTGGAAGTTTACTTTACTAACTCTGTACACATGGGGAGCCGGGGTGGCCGAATGGTAGAGCGTTGGACTTCTAATGCTCGGGTCGTGAGTTCGTATCCCCGCTGGGGCCGAATATTTGTGCTGGCTTTTTCATCGTTGCCCCGTCTTTGATATCACCCGTATGTGGTGGAAAAGGACGTTAAACCCCCAAACACCCACCCACCCTAACTGTACACACCGTCCAGACAGCTCAGATCTTCAGCAGACTTTAATGTCCTTCGTGTTCCCATTGTTAGAACAAAAACATATGGGCAGCCTTCGTTTTCGCAGCTAGCAAGGACCCACCCTTTGGAACACCCCTCCAAAAACCATAGGGGATATACAGTCTTCACAAAAAAGTTAAGGACCAGTCAACATAATGGGTGACAGTTTCAATAAATCAGAAAAAAATTACTGTATATTACTGTAAAAAAAATAAACGAATAAGATTTTTCCCCTAAAATTCGGTAGCAAGGTTAAGGGATAATTAGTGAACATGGCGACCACTGTGTGGATGGCACGTGCGCGTCACACAGCATGCTTGGCGCGTTTGAAAATCCGCAATTTCGGCAAAACTAGACCGAGTTTCAGTCTTCAGTGAGCGATACCTGGGGCTTTCTGCACGGCAAAAATGAGATGCAGGTCAAAGAATACATCCCTGGTTATGAACTGTGCTGATTTGTTTGCCTACATAAGCCGCCGTTTCAGCCATGTTCAGCACTACCACGACAAAAGTTGAATGATATTTGCAAGTGGTCCTTAACTTTTTGTGAAGGCTGTAGATTCGGTCATAACCTTAAAAACTGCAGTCAAAACTCACTGCAGCAGCAATGAGGGGTGGGGTGGGTGTTTGGGGGTTTAACGCCCTTTCCCACCATATAGGGTGATATCAAAGACGGGGCAACGATGAAAAAGCCCGCACAAATATTTGGCTCCAGCCGGGATACGAACTCACGACCCGAGCATTAGAAGTCCAACGCTCTACCATTCGGCCATCCCGGCTCCCCGCAGCAATGAGGGACTGACAGAACTGTGTGTGTGTGTGTGTGTGTGTGTGTGTGTGTGTGTGTGTGTGTGTGTGTGTGTGTGTGTGTGTGTGTTTGCGTGCGTGTGTGCGAGAGAGAGAGAGAGAGAGAGAGAGAGAGAGAGAGAGAGCCTCTCCGTTTACTTAACACATCTGAAACAACAATAGCCATCCCATACGCAAACGCAACATTTGGCTTTTTTCTGTTAACTCTTTGACGACGAAGCACAATTTCTAACACGCGATTTCCTATAGGAAATCGCGTGTTAGAAATTGTGCTTCGTCGTCAAAGAGTTAACATCTCATTTAACATCCCCCAGTGATGATTCAGTGATGATTTATGATCGTTTAGAATTTGCTTGACAAGTGAGAACCCGCCCTTCCGTCTTACACGACACGTAGTAAATCAAAACATTCATCAAGTATAAACACGACAAGTGTTAATTTGGTAAAAAAGTAAACTACGGTTGGAGCGTCGATTCGGCTAATGTGTTCACACCTGCAGCATGAGAGAGATGCCGGGGGAGAGAGGGGGGGGGGATAAGGGGGCCGGGGAACGGCCGGGGGGGGGGGATAAGAGGGGATAGAGATTATTGATGAAGTTATATGAGGATAAAACTGAGAGATGGCGTGGCTTTTCCGAGCACAAACGTTACATGTGGGGCTGAACTGAACAGAACTGAACTGACAGTGAAACGACGGCACATTTAGGCAATCTGTTTCCACCTCGGTAATATTCTCGGTTCCTCAGTTCCACGCTTATCTCTTATTGCATGAGTGTCAGAAGGGTGAAAGGTAATCTTGAATCATTAACCGCCGATTTCAGTGTGTTTTACCGTATAGTCACCGCGACAAATAATCTTATCATATCTGCAAACTCTAAGCACGAGGACACCGTAGATGAGTCTGCACAATATTTGACTCGATCTAGTGAGAAAAAAATCCCCAACCAAATTCATGCCCATCCAGGGTATTCGAACCCACTTCCTCAGGATCTGCAGACCGGATGCCTGAACCACTCGACCATAACCCCTCGCGTGATGCTTGCCACCCAGACAGAAACAACTTCAACCTTTTTCAATCTCCTTTCCGGCGACCGAAATGGTACACATTTCACCCAGACGAAACCTGTCTGAGCCCTCTAGGTAAATCCCTAAAACAAGTATAATAAAATATATGAGTACATTAAAAGCGACCCGGCTGAAGAGCATATCATAAAAATTCATGTATTCCTGAGTAGGGTCTGGGCTCTCAAGTGTCGTCCTCTATAGCAACTAGGGCGGTAGTCTGCGCTAGATCTCCGGTTGGGTGTCATTCGTGAAATTCGAGGAACGAATGGTAGAGCCATCCTTTGGTTTCTGAGTGCGCTCTTGAGGACAGTTGAGGTCAATTCCCACCCCTGCTCAACCATTCTATTGTACATGGAGATAGCATGTAACATGTTTCTATTTTGAGCCTCGAAACACTAATAATTATAAACGATCAGGAGGGTGGGTGGGTGTTTGGGAGTTTAACGTCCTTTTCCATCATGTATGGGGGATATCAAAGACGGGGGCAACAAGGAAAAAGGCCAGCACAAATACTTGGCCCCAGTCTGGATTTGAACTCACGACCCGAGCATTGAAAGTCCAACGCTCTGCCATTCGGCTATGCCGGCTCCTCCAGAAACAATGAAGAAATGGTGACGTGAGATAATGTTTAGCGTTACAACTTACGTAACATACATTCGACGAGTTCACGGCCACTTCACGATTTTAAGTGTCCGGAATACGCCCTGCGATGGGTTTTAATAGAATTAAAAGGTGGCTGATCGCAGTCTTGGCTTCTACAGGTCTTTGAAATACCGTGACGATGGCCAAACGCTGTTCAGCTAGGGCAGAAGTTATAACATAGAATTAAAAGGTGACTGATTGCAGCCTTGGTTTCTACAGCTCTGTGAAATACCGTGACGATTGTCAAATGCCCTTCAGTCAGGGGTTGGTGTTTGGGAGTTTAACGTCCTTCTCCACCACTTACGGGTGATTTCAAAGACGGGGCAACGAGGAAAAAGCCAGCACAAATATTTGACCCCAGCCAGGATTCAAACTCACGACCCGATCATTGGAAGTTCAGGGAGCCGGGATAGCCGAATGGAGGAACAATGGACTGTCAATGATGGGGTCGTTGATTCGAATCCCGGCGGGAGCCGGGGTGGTCGAATGGTAGAGCGTTGGACTTCTAATGCTCGGGTCGTGAGTTCGATCCCGGCTGGGGCCGAATATTTGTGCTGGCTTTTTCCTCGTTGCCCCGTCTTTGATATCACCGTATGTGGTGGAAAAGGACGTTAAACCCCCAAACACCCACCCACCCACTCAAATCCCGGCTGGCAGCCAAATATTCATGCTTTTTTTTTTCTTTTTTTTATTTTTGCTCAGTCTTTGGTATCATCCTTGGATGGCGGACAAGGACATTAAACCGTAAAACAACCAACCAACCAACCGTTCACTCAGGTCAGGCCTGCTCGACTCTGAAGTCGTGTATGCGTGCACCAGAACTTGAACCTACTGACTAAGAAGGAACAGTGTCACTGATAGTGGCCTCCCTGCCAAGCCAACACACCACCGCTCTACTTCTAAAAAGATAAAGCCAAGTACTATCGAATTCAACCGTCATCTGGAAAAAGGAATTATGTGCAATGGACTCGAGTAAAAAGCTTAGACCCTTTTTTTTTTTCTCAGATGAGCCTAGAATAGTAGAATCGGATACTAGAATTGAGGGACTCGGTTCAAGATTTTGTGTCTGTCTGTTATTTTCCTGCTCACCGCATTAGCGAGTTCCGACTGAATACAAAGTCTACGGCTGCAAGGAAGGCAAACCCATACTTGGCAAGATGAGGGCGTGTGTTGCTGTTTTGACCGGCGTGGTCATCCTGTGCATTGCTGTCGCCATAACCGGTCAGTTGAAATGTATATGGTTTGTCTACAGGCATTTGGCCACCTGACCTACTTAGAGGGGGGGGGGGGGGGGTATACGTTTCATTGGCTTCTCTTCTTTTTTCTTTCTTTTTCTTTGTTTCCTTTTTTCCCTTGGGGGTGGGGGTGGGGGTAGGCTAGTTACTCCCTTCTCCCTTGTGGATCTCCTCGTAGTGACAGTAGAAGAAATGTCATACACTACGATGAAAACCAAAACTCCCCTGTGTCGCAGTTGGTCGTGAAGAATGAACTGTCGACTTGCCTGTGCCGTTACCTTTCTCTATAACCTAAAGTAAAGAAAGTATTTTTGTTTGTTTCTGACACATGTATTGAGGAATTCATTATGTTTGTTGCTATTGTGGATGAGGTACAGTGGGTAGAATTTGTCTGGACCCAACAGTACAAAAAGATCTCTGTCACTCATGTATAGTCGCATTTACGTCTTGTATTGTATACGCATGCGCAGTGGTGGCACAACTGAACACCGGATGTTACGACAGAGGCCAGTGGTATGCCGCCAACGAAACTTACAAGCCTGACTGTAACACGTGCCACTGTGCGGGCAACAACATCTCCATCTGCACCAAGATGTTCTGCATACCCGCCGGCAAGTGACGACACTGTTACGTCACGACGCAAGTGGCGTCATGGCTACTGAGGAAATGACGTCACGCGACCATTGTTCAAGTTACTGAAGCAGACTTTTGACGCAGAAGCTGAATGATTTGTTTAGATCCTGACGAATGTCTTGTCAGAAAATAAAGCACGCTACATGTATAGCAATTTTCTGTCGTGAATGTTTGCGAGGATTCTGCCTCTGCTGTCACAGCTAGTTGCCATGTATACCTCAATACCTTTCTGACCTCCTTCACATCTACACTCCCTCCTGACAACTGCGTTCATCCTCTGACACCTCCATGTTCCAGATTCCCTCCTGCAGAATTAACTCATTCGGTCAGCGTTCTTTCCGTTACCAGGCCCCTGTTATTGGAATCAGTTCCCTCTTACAATCAGAAACAGTTCAAACAAGGAAACCTTCAAGTCCCGACTGAAAACCCATCTCTTCACCCTCTTATAGCCGTGCCATGTTGTCGTTCTGCTGGTGTGAGTGCGTGCGCAGGGAACGGGTGTGTGTGTATGTGTGTGTGTGTGTGTGGATATGAGTTTTTATTAGTTTTTCTCTGTTTTGTCAGTTTTACATGTCTTGTGTTTGTTTTATCTGCCTTTTATATTTTCATGTCTTAATATGAATAAATATGTATTTTATGTAAAGCGCCTAGAGCTTAGACAAGGTTAGGCGCTATATGAATATTCTATTATTATTATTATGTCACCCATACTTGGTGGAAAAGGATGTTAAACTCCCAAAGACTCATTCACTCACCATTTGTAATGTATTGATATTGTTACTGGTATCGGTATTAGTAATGGGGCAAAGCCAACAATATGTGTTCTAAAGTAGACGGACAGTTACACGTTGCCAGATTTGCTTTTACACAAATAATCATGTTCAAACGATGCCATTCTTTATAGATAGTTTACCAAGGCTTCCGCGTGAAGCAGAACTTGCGTAACTGGAAGTGAGAAACATGCGTAACTGACTGTCCATTTTCGAACAAATATTTTGGAACTGCCTAGGGGTATCAGGGCCCGTATGTAATAGTCGAGGTTAGGGCTTTTAGCCCTGGGTTACAGTCTAACCTCGAACTAAACTAGCTCTAGGGTCAAGTTTTCTGTTGTTTCTTGTTTTAAATCAAGAAGCGGGCTCATTTCAGCTAGGTGCTTAAGCCGTCATAGGAGGATTTTTTTCTTCCTTTCTTCGTTTCCTTTTTCATTTAATTTTGCTTTTGGGTTTCTTTTGTCCTAGTCTGGGTTAGGCCCGTAGCCGTGGGTTAAATTAACCTCGACTTTTACATACGGGCCCCGATGCATTGACAATTCCTTCAGTCCTATTATTGCCGAGGAAAGAGAAATGCGGTGGACGTGCTCCGTAGAAGGAAAGCGCGTTGCTAATCTAACGACATCATCCACTTTGTTCTCCTTTCCAAGTTTACACTGACAAGTCGATCTGGCCCGCTGACCATACCACGATGATAGCATAAAGTCACGTGCAAATTTTAGCCTTTGTCTTTGAGGGCCGTCGGTGATAAGATAAGGGTCAAAATGTACATCTACTGCCACGGGTGGTGTCGAGTGTTCAGTGGCACCACATTCCCATCACGTGACCAGTAGTATGCATTACATTAGTCAGCCGTGGTGTACTGTACCGGTGCAAACGTTCAAGTTTAGCCTCCAGGCACACCTTTTGTGCACCTTGGGAACCGTTCATCCTAACCTGGACCGCTCTACTACAGAGATAATCCAGTGGAATGACACGTGGCCGTGCATAATGTCTGCGCTAGACCACCGTTAAAAACAACAACAGCAGCAATCAAAGAAAACAAACAACAACAACAACAACGGCGAAGCCTTTACATGACGCGGGTGCAGGGCCATTAATGGGAAAGTAAATTTAAACGATACCTGATTACAGGACAAGTTGTCTCCCTCCATTCTACATAAAACGTCGTTTTAAATTTTCATTCAGCCAGCACGTCCTTGACCTTCAGTCAAGGTCATTCAAAAGGGACTGTCTGGAAAGGTCGTCGTCTATCATCACGTTTGGTGCTTCTGGTATTTGTAGTTTGTGGGCAAATGCACACGTTAAAGTTTGTCACAGACAGACAGACGACTGAGGATTATTACGTATATAGACTTACTTTGTTCAACACAAAACCCCCACAAAACACATGAAGATAATTTCTCTGCCACACCTTCACTCGTGTGTTCTATATAGGGCTGTGCTATCAGGGATGTATTCATAAAAAAAACAGATGTTTATTTATATATATGTAGGTGCACCTGAAGACTTTCGGGACTTGCGCATAACGACTGCGTCTTGACTATACCTGTGTTTTGTCTTAAGTACACTGCCAGGTGAACGGCAAACGCGTACCGTTGACAACAGAATGAAGCACTGGGTTGCCGCTGCAATTACTTGCTTGGTTGCTCTGGTGATTGTCTTGACTGCAACCGGTAAATGGCGATACCTTTTTCTTTTGTGTGTGTGTGTGTGTGTGTGTGTGTGTGTGTGTGTGTGTGTGTGTGTGTGTGTGTGTGTGTGTGTGTGTGTGTGTGTGTGTGTGTGTGTGTGCTGCTGTTGAATAAGTGTGATAATTACAATTAGGTATTAGGTATGGATGTTCTTATGCATGTTTTTTTTTTAATTCTTAGAGTGGTGAATTGTTTTATTTCTTAGTGATTTGTCATTTAAGGCTGTACATAGAGTTTCTTTCTTTTTTCTTAATAACGTTTGTTATATTATTAATTTTTAGAACCCGTCCGAACATTTAATTGCCCCATGAGGGATGAATAAAGTAATTTGAACTTGAACTTGAACTTGAACTTTCTTTTCTTTTTTCTTCTTCTTTTTTTTCCATGTGTATTATTCTTACGCGCATTTCTAATTTGTTTTGCATTGTGCCTTCAAGTGTATGAATACAATGAATGGTCTAGTGAGCGGTTCTGCTGGATAAACTACTCTTTTGCGTCAGTTCCAAACTCCTCAGCTAGTGGTTTAGTTTACTTTTGCAATTTCGTTTCAACGTGAAGTTCAAATTTACAGATTTGTAGTTATTTTCATCTTATATCACCTTTCTTCCGAAAACTCCGCACAATTTCTCGGTTTTTTTTATTTTTTTTATTTGGGGGGGGGGGGGGTTGGCAAATTTGCTTGATAAACTTTCTTTTCCCTTCGAGACATTTCTGCCTTCATCTCACTTATCCATGTTTTCCAAGTTCTCGTGAAATGCAGATTTCAAACTAAAAGTTGGTTTGTAAAAACTTTTCTTCTTTCCTCCAACAGTGATAATTCCAAGAGGGATAGTATAGGCGGTTTCCAGTCACCCCTATCAACTGTCTCTGGTTTTGGTGAACGTCTATAGTGGTCGGTTGATTGGTAGAGATATTTTGAATATAACGGTCAAGAAATTGACCACGCGATTTTTTTTTCTGCCCAATTCTTTGCCAATTCCAGTGGTGTTCCTCCCAGGTCATGGGTGGAATCCACGAAGGGCTCGGAAGCTGGGGCAATTTTTATTATGCATGATGATGGAGATGAGGATCATGGTAAGATGATGCTATTGAGGTCCGTGTGGTTTGGGACTGCGGGACAGGGCCGCATTCCTGTCATAAATATCCCAGCATTAACCAGGCTCGGGAAATACGGCACCTGCGGTGCCGGCCGTGTAATCATCCACATCATAAGACGTGTCATACCAAGGGAAGCACCCCCAAAGTCGGACCCGAGAAGTGGGTGAATCTCGGCTGTGTGGTAACAGCCTCCCCATTGGGCCCATAGCACACCGGCTCTGGGTAGGAGCCGACCTAGGTAGGAAAATCCTGCTTGCCTCGGCTGGGACTCGAATCCGAGTCTTCCGGTCCATGGTCCGAAGTGCTAACCACTACACTACGGGGGCGATTTTTTTATTTGCTCAGCACTTTCCCTTTTTTTCTTTTTCTTTTTTTTTTTCGCCCTTTTCCCAACGAGGCGTTTCTATGAGGACTTTTTTTTTTAAATTGTGCAGCCTCCGAAGTGGACATGAGGGGTTGCTATGACAACGGACAGTGGTACCAACCTACTGACAGCTACATGTGTGATTGCAACACCTGTTTCTGTATAGGCCTCAACATCACGCGCCGTACGCTGATGGTCTGTACCCATAACCCAGTGGGGCGCTGACGTCAAAGATCACGTGACTGAAATAACGCTCTCGCATGAAAAGGTGTATTCGGCTACGCGACGGTATTAGCTTCCGGGGCATGTAGTAAGAACTCGGATAAATATAGTAGAAAATCTTTGCCCCTTTTAAAATTTGTGCGCAGAGTAAACAATGGCAATCTGGTGCTTTTTGTTGGCTTTGTAAACAAGTTTCATGCCAGGTAATAGTAAAATTAAGGAAAAATGAGGCTGGCTTGTGGACTATTTGTATTCATGCTCGGCTGGCACAGGAGCCAGCAGACGACCGTGGAATGAGGGGGTATGTGGTCGCTGCCAACATTGCCAAAAAACGGAAACTGGAATTTGTTGAAATTTCCTCTACGCATGAGTCTATGGCTGCCTGATTTTTGTGAATTTTTTGGTGAATTTTAAAGCATTTCTAGGGTGTCATCTGCAGCGGTATGTGTAAGAGGAATATATAGCGTTTTCCTCCAGATTTGCATCTCTGGTACGTAGCCTGTATACTGAATCATTCGCGAAAACAATGGCGCAGTGTCCTTCGTAAATGCGTGTTTGTTTTCTTTGGAAAATAAATTCTCAACTTTGTAAGGAGAAGATTGAATGCGGAGCAGACGAAAGCGGTCTTGTGTGAGAAAACTGTTCTGGGAAATTAACTCATTCTGTCCGAGTCACGACTATAGATGTCTTTATCCCCCCCCCCCCTCAATCGTCGTAAAAGTCAGACAGAAATTCATTTTCTATTTAATAATAATAATAATGATAATAAATTTCATTTATATAGCGCACTTCTCAGACACAGTGACTCATTGCGCTAACACACGTCACTCATACACATTCATACCATACAGACCAACACGTCAATCAATTATACGTTCGAAATATGGGTATAGGCGAAACTACAAGTACTCAGAAACGATAGAAACGGTTTCTGTTCACGTGGGTTACCGTTAAGTACGTTTTCCTTTATGTGGTTTATGCCAGATACATGATGGTAGGGTAGTGTAAAACAGGTTAAAGCGTTCTAGACGGAAACGGCAAACACAGTTTCCATGATCATGCTCGCCAGTGCATGTCATCTCAGTTGAAGATGGTACATGTATCTATTGCGCTGTGATAAACCCTTATGCGCCCCACCCCATCTTTCACTCATCTCCCCAGTGTCGTGTTTGAGTCTGTTCTAAGGTCGGTGTGGTTAACACGGGCCCTGCAATGCCCTCAGCCCTCACTATGGTCAGGAAACAAATCTATCGTCAATGAGCTGAACGTTGGACTTCTAATGCTCGGGTCGTGAGTTCGTATCCCGGCTGGGGCCAAGATATTTGTACTGGCTTTTTCATCGTTGCCCTGTCTTTGATATCACCCGTATGTGGTGAAAAAGGACGTTAAGCCCCCAAACACCCACTCACCATCGTCAATGAGCTAGTGTCCATCTATTGTGTGTAGTAGTGGGTGTAGTGGGTGGGCTCAGAGATAACACTCTGAACTTCGTACCACCCACCTTTTACTGTTTGGACAATCACACACACCCATCCCAAAATAACAGTCTGCCCTACATGTGTGCAAGAGTCATGAATCACGAAGTACACCATCAAAATAGATGAAGTTCAAGATAAGAGTGACATCTCTGACAATCGTTTCTATTTCAAATCGCACGCTTTCTGCCTGTCCTGACAGAGTACATACACGACAAATAAAACAATGGTAGAACGTTTCGCAAACTACAATATTTCTGCAACGCAACTGAACGGTGTGACCTGACGTATCTCTTCGTATTGTTTTCGTCGTTGCTGAAACAATGAAAGGGTGGGTAAGTGTTTGGGAGTTTAACGTCCTTTTCCACCACATACGGGTGATATCAAAGACGGGGCAACGATGAAAAACCCAGCACAAATATTTGGCCCCAGCCGGCATTCGAACTCAGAACCGAGTACTGGAAGTTCAACGCTCTACCATTCGGCCACCCCGGCTCATGATAGTCAATGTGAAATGTGGTGCCAATGAATCATTTCGGTGTACTTATACCACAGTTTCAAAGAACACAAATATTGAAGAGTCAGCAAGTTAGTGTCATACCTTCGCCCCCAACTACATAATTGTACCATTCTCGTCTTCACGCACTCCAATTCACTTTCGTTCACGATTCCCTTCTGTACACGCACGAACTCGCAAACACCGCAGTCGAGCCGGCGAGTGAATGACTTTGCGGGTCTTTTCCCCCTCAACCTTTTCACTAAAGTTGACACAGAAGTTCAGCCGGCTCGCGCATTTGACCGGTTCCTGTCCTCCCAATCAGTTGCTAAAACGTACCATTGAGGTTTGAGCAGGAGGGTAGATTTGTTCTGTGTTGACAGAGCTGTGTCTGACCTCTATGGGACGCGAGCTGGTACAGTGGACACGGGATTAGATGTGGTTCGGAAGGACTGTGAGAAACCAGTGTTTAGTTAGCGGATGAGTTTTCCCCTGGCTACAACTGATGGGTATTTGTGGGGGTTTTGTGTGTATGTATTGGGGTACGCTCTCTCTCTCTCTCTCTCGGGGGTACTCTCTCTCCCTCTCTCTCTCTCTTACGCACACACACACACACACACACACACACACACACACACACACACACACACACATTGGCACAACGACACAGACAGACACAGACAGACAGACAGACAGAGCCGAGACTGAGATCGAGAGACAGACAGACCTACAGACAGGCAGGCAGGTTCATTTCTCGAGTTCCACCAGAAGGAATATATCAAAATTCCCTGGACAGCCTGCGGAACTAATGCATCAGTAAGACATTACTCACGTCAAATTGCCCTACGCCTTCACGTGCTTCGCGGGCACGCAAAACTCAAACTAAATACATCACACTCTCAAAAGGAAAAAACTTAACATTCCCAAAAACTTAACGACAGCCCCCGTCCCAATTTCAAAACGACACTGCTAAAATAAA
The DNA here is from genome assembly GCA_018292915.2 of Batillaria attramentaria. Taxonomy (NCBI): domain Eukaryota; kingdom Metazoa; phylum Mollusca; class Gastropoda; family Batillariidae; genus Batillaria; species Batillaria attramentaria. The sequence goes on from JACVVK020000140.1 coordinate 1,270,226, forward strand.
TTACCATCTTCAAGGTTTTTTTTCGGTCTACATGTACGTTTTCCACCGAAATTCTTGGATGCAGGCTCTCACATTCTTACGTCTTTCAAAATGCGCGGTACTGCACATCTTATTCAACTTCAGATTCCCGAAAACCGTAGACACGTTCAACTAATAAGAGCGCAAACTTCAGCCCGGTTGTTATCAGTACTGCCAGCCTGCTTAATGAAACACAATTTGTCTTACTGTGCAACGAAGTAGATTCCACTGCGTGGAGCCAAGTAATTTCAAAGGGCGGGAAATTGTCCAGCCCTCACTAAACCAGCATGTGAAAAAATGATTGTGTTTACGGCTAATGTGTGTGTGTGTGTGTGTGTGTGTGTGTGTGTGTGTGTGTGTGTGTGTGTTTGTGTGCGTGCGTGCGCGTGTCTGTTCCTTGTATCCCTGAAACAAGTGTATATATATATATTTATATATATATATATATAGAGAGAGAGAGAGAGAGAGAGAGAGAGAGAGTAGGAACAAAGGCGTCGCTAAAGCCAAAAACATGCGCTCAGTCAGGTCAATTTGAAAGTAGGGGAAGTAAGTAAAGCTGTGCGCGCTCCCTAGATCTAGGAGATGTGTGCTTTGTATGCCATTGGACAATAATATTATAATGATAATAAATAGTACTTATCGAGCGCTTATTCTCGTAACAATGCACCTCATAGCCACACACACACACACACACACACACACACACACACACACACACACACACACACACACACACACACACACACGGCCTGATACATAATATACACAATTACAGACAGAGGCACTGTAACAATGGCAGACTACTTAAGTGCGAAAGGCCTGACGGAAGAGGTGGGGTTTCAGGTTCGATTTGAACTGGGACAGTACGTGTGGAATGATCACGAATTTCGACCGGCAGTGAGTGCCATACATAGTATATGTACTCCAAAAAGACTCTCGCAGTTTATTTGACCCGTGCACTTTCCTGACACAGAATGAACTAGATTACCACTCACACAATTTGATTTCACCTTTCTGAGGTTCGAAGCAAACGTGAAACGACTACTAATTTCGAAATCAAACACGTCAGTCCACAAAAGTTCATGTCTTGTGAATGAAACCAGCGACTGTACAAATACTGGAGCACTCAGTGTCAAATGGGCTGGAGTTGTGTCCCCTGTGGCTTGACCCGAATTCCGGTTTTATCGTACCTGTTTGGCTGCACACAGAAAACCCACATGCACACGACTGTCTTCGTCCGACAGTCACTTTTGAAAGAATAATGTTGAAGGTGTATGGCGCGTGCATTTCTGGATGAAGTTTGTGAAAGCAGCTGCTTGGTTGAGCTGCCGGGATATTTAGGTCAAACAGACAGGTACTCACTGCCAGCTGCTTTCTTGGAATTATCCCTACCACTCGACAGTCGCCCGCCTGGGCGGACAATGGTAGGTACACAGATCTAAAGAGTACAGGACAGCGTGCTGGGTCAAGGCAGAAGGTATGGTGCAGGTGCCTGTGAGAAAGATGAAGTGCGATGCATGTTGGCACGCTCTCTCTCTCTCTCTCTGTTTGCCGAAAAGAGGTTCTGTGCTGGCATGAATGATAGTGTCAGGATTATACACCGGTGTGAATTTCAGAACAGGTAAACAGTGAAAGCGAAAATGACTTTTGAGGTCAAACCACTCAGCTGGAGTATTGTAGTGGTTGCGTGAATGGTTTGGGCGTGTGAGGGGGGGGGGGGCTCGTAGTGGCTGGGGGGGGGGGGGGGTACGATGAGAACCTGGCTACCCCACCCGTCTTTGCCTGTCCCAACCAATACCATTTTACCCTCATTCGCAGACTTGGGGGAGTTAGTATTATGCAGTTCGAGGGTTTGAATCTGCTCACGATATCAGCGAGGAATTCCTGTTGCACGTGTGTGTGTGTGTGTGTGTGTGTGTGTGTGAGAGAGACTGACGTGTTCTCTCTCTCTCTCTCTCTCTCTCTCTCTCTCTCTCTGTGTGTGTGTGTGTGTGTGTGTGTGTGTGTGTGTGTGTGTGTGTGTTTTAGGGGTTTAACGTCCTTTTCCACCACATACGGGTGATATCAAAGACGGGGCAACCATGAAAAAGCCAGCACAAATGTTTGGCCCCAGCCATTAGAAGTCCAACGCTCTACCATTCGGCCACCCCGGCTCCCCTCTTGCAAAGATCATTCGTGGCAAACAAAACTTTCACTGTGTTCGGGAGTGAAAACTAACTCAATTTATCGTGTTGTGGTGATCAGTTGCGATTTTTGTTCGCTTAGCCGGAAGTCTGCGTCTCGGCTTTACTACTACTACTACTACTACTGCATGTACTACTACTACTACTACTACTACTACACGTACTACTACTACTACTACTACACGTACTACTACTACTACACGTACTACTACTACTACTACTACTACTACTACACGTACTACTACTACTACACGTACTACTACTACTACTACTACTATTACTACTACTACTACTACTACTACTACTACTAACTGTGTACTGCGTGGGCGTTTTACCCAATTTCTTGAATTGGCTCAAAGCGCCGCGAGCCGAACCCAACACGCACGCTCACGTGAATCACACGCATTCTCTCACACTTGGCATGACACATTACGATCACATGGTACGAATGGTCAGATCAACTATTCAAGTTTTAGAATTTGGAATTGTATTTAGTTTCAAATTTTGTGGGCTGAACATTTCCATAGCAGAGGGGGGAGGGCGGTGGGGGGGGGCGGAGTACCTGGAGAGAACCCCCGACGTTCGGCCCAAATGAACGGTGCCAAATACAAGCGGGAAACTCGAACCTGACCTCTCACATTAGTGGCGAAGTCTCATAACCACTAGACCACCGACCGCCCCGGGATACTGTGGGGTTGGGGTCGGTGTTTAGGAATTCAACGTCCTTTTCCAACACGTATCCGGGATAGTAGGGGTGGACATGCAAGACTTAATTAAACATTACTATTGCACTGAGATATATCACTGAATTCATTCTAAATGTACGTGTTATCTTACATGGCATATATCGTCTGATAACAGATGATGACGTTGACCAACATATACTGCTGTCCTCGCAAAGACGATGACTAGACGTTTCTACTCTGATGACGTCACTGGATGATCACAGTTTGTCTCGACCTCAAACACCTCGCCAGGATTCAGCAAGAACTGTTTTGCGTCGAATGACGTATAGGGCAAGTTAGGCAATAGACGACTCCACTCGGCAAGCCCCGAGGCCAAAGTCACCCCACCCCCTTTAGGCTTTACTCTGCCGTGTAGTGGCAAAACACAGTACGCCTATGACGTCATTGTATGGGGAAAGGGGTGAGTTCAAACTGAAAGACATTGACGTAATGGTCATTTTCTTCAAATGACGACAGTGGACACTTCTTTCTTTCAATGTTCCAGTCATACCAAACTACATGACTGTGCTTTCCTTGTTGTAGTGACTGACACAGTTTGGCATGTGTTGTGTCATGTGCTCATTATGCCGCCAACGCCTTTGGCTGAATTCTGGGGGCTCGATCCTATTGATTGACAGGAGTGGAATCGTCCATTTTCGCATTTCGTACTGTTAAGTGACTGTCTTTAAGTAATTGTATAGTATATATTTCAGTGGTAAATGTGTGTCTTGTGTGTGATAATAATTTGGTCCTGTAGAGTAAAAATTACATCGGGTCAAAGATGTGCATTTTCAAAATAATTTCCTTTTAACGCCTACATGTTCCCGGAATCTTTTATGATTTGTAGAAGATAATGTTCTGCTTCATTTTAATTTTGTCCATTAAAACAGCATGCAAAAATGACCAGACTGTGCTTCTAATAATGTGTGTGTGTGTGTGTGTGTGTGTGTGTGTGTGTGTGTGTGTGTGTGTGTGTGTGTGTGTGTGTGTGTGAGAGAGAGAGAGAGAGAGACTTTGACTTTGATGCTTTATTTAACGACGGTAGAAGATGTTGAGAGAGAGAGAGAGAGAGATGTGTGCGTGCGTGCGTGCGCGCGCGCGCGATAAAAACGTTCGTTGGTATTTGTCCTCATTATCATAACCTACCTGATGACTGATTGCTAACACGGCAAAGTTGTTGACATTCATATCAGATAACAATAGACAATGTACATCTTTTACCGAGGTAGTGATTTTGCTTCGCAACCTCACTGACATCAGCTTTCGAAATATCGTAACACACCACAGAGTATAAGTTTAGTACATTGCAAGTCGAACATGTTTGTGAAACTTGCCTCATACGTGATCATCCGACACTGCGGACCGTATTCTGTGTTGCAGTTTTTGTCTCATGTGTGATAGACAGATACTACTGATGTGGCAGCGGTTATAACACTGTGTTACATGTCACCATGTTACGGTACAGAGAAATTGTATTTCTTGTGGTGGTGATGGACTGCGTGTCCAGTGTTGCTGGTCAGTGTACAAAAACTGGTCCGTGTTCCTGCGACTCTCCTCAAGGAAGCATTGACTTGTCTCCCATTGCCAGTTCCGACGGTTCCCCGGCGTAAGGCATCGGTGTTTCTGTGTCTTCTATTAGAGTGTAGTATTTAGTTTACTGATGTTATCTTATTGCATGGTTTTTATGCCTACCCAGCCGCACATCATAAATCTCTTTAAAGGATGAATTGGTGAGGGCTTTTTTTTTTCATTTCTCGTTGCAGATGCCTTGAGAGGTGCTTAAATGTTTTCTTACAGTTTTTAAGCAGCTTTTAACCAGAGTTTATGAATTGTTGTTTGTTGTGGTTGTTGTTTTTAATCAAAATATATATGTAAACGGCGAAGCAACATTGTTCTAGCAGCACTGGCAACCGTATAAACGCTTTGGGTTTTTTTTATTATTAGTTAATGTTTGCCATGTGTGCCATGTCCTGTGTAGTTTAAAAAAAAATTCGTTTGATATTTGTGACCCGTTCTCACAAATGGGACCATAAGTCGAAAATTACCAATTTTGAGATATGTATATCACTGCAATCTATTGGTAATGCAGTTTAATTAAATATAAGAATGAAAGCCGTACTACTAAAATCGACAGAGATGTCAGCAGTTGAAATTGGCTACTCACAAGGCGGCCATACTGACCCCCCGGCACTCTTTTCGCCTGCAGCGGCGTTCGGCCTAGCGCGACTTATGGTCCCTTTCGCGAGAACGGGTCATATTTTCAACCTGTCTGTCATACGTTTTTACCATCTGTATACACCACCTGCGTTCTCACTGCACATTGTTAATGTCACTGTTTTCTTTGATATGTGTCTGTAGTCCTGTGTAAAAAATGCCAAAACAGAAATAAAGAAGAAAACTTTTTTTTGGGATTGGATGGAATGGAAAATTCATCTCCTACCTTCGTTGGTAGAGCTAGCAATGGCACACAGCACAACTGACCGCTAATGATAAATAATGATAGGGAGCTGGGGTGGCCGAATGGTAGAGCGTTGGACTTCTAATGCTCGGGTCGTGAGTTCGTATCCTTGCCAGGGCCAAATATTTGTGCTGGCTTTTTCACCGTTGCCCCGTCTTTGATATCACCCGTATGTGGCGGAAAAGGACGTTAAATTCCCAAACACCCACCCATCCACCCTCTTATGATATCTACCGATACCCTTGTAAAACAAAGTTTCATTGATTCATGGCTTCTACCAAATACCGTGGGGAGCCGGGGTGGCCGAATGGTGGAGCGTTGGACTTCCAGTTCTCGGGTCGTGAGTTCGTATCCAGGCTGGGGCCAAACATCGTTGCCCCGTCTTTGATATCACCCGTTTGTGGTGGAAAAGGACGTTAAACCCCTAAACACCCACCCGCACCAAATACCGTATTTACTGTCTTTACTCTTACTAAACCTTAACCTAGCCCTAAACCGAACTAAGCAGGCGATCTCTACTAAATGAGTGTGGCTGTGTTGGTATAGTTCGTCCGATACGCTCAATGGTGCGAACTACACTGAGCATTACTAACGCTCAATAATGACTGAATTGGTACCAGTTAGTAAAGGTTTACTCAAATTTAACGCCCACGCAATTGGACTTAGGCTTTTTAAAACAATCTTTCCAGGGCCCGCATGTAAAAGTCGGGGTTAGGGAGTTTAGCCCCGGGTTAGAGTCTAACCTAGAACTAAACTAGAGTTAAATTTTTTCTTCGTTTTTTTTTTTTTTTTTTTTGGTAAATCAGGAAGCGGGTCCATTCCAGCAATGTGCCTATGCCGTTATAGAAGGATTTTTGTCTATCTTTCTTGGCTTCCTTTTTTGTTTAATTTTGTTTTGGGGTTTCTTTTGTCCTAGTCTGGGTTAGGCCCGTAGCCGTGGGTTAAATTAACCTCGAGTTTTACATACGGGCCCTGGCATTAGTTCATCGGTCCGTGTCGTTTTGTACTCAGGTTTATGGATATGGAAGACACACAGAGCGCGTATCGCTACTCCTACAACCCCTGTCACCCGTTCACCGAGGGGTCATGCACCGATGTAGCGGTAAACTGGCTGTTTTTTGTGCCTATCTCATGTTTGTTTTTGTTTGTGACCATTGAGAAATAGTAGTAGCAGTAGCAGCAGTGGTGGTAGTAGCAGTAGTAGTAGTGGCAATAGCAGTGTGAGTACTAGTAGTAGTTGCGGTGTAGTAATAGTGATAGTAGTAGTAGTAGTAGAAGTAGTAGCAGTAGTTGTGGTAGTAGCAGTAGTAGTAGTAGCAGTAGTTGTGGTAGTAGCAGTAGTAGTAGTAGCAGTAGTAGTAATAATAGTAGTAGTAACAGTGACAGCAGTAGCAGTATAAGGAGTTGTAGCAGCAGTAGTCGTAGCACTAGTAGTTGCAGTAGTAGTAGTAATAATAATAGTAGCAGTAGCAGCAGTAGTAGTATAAGTAGTAGTCGTAGCTGTAGCTGTAGCAGTAGTACCATTAGCAGTGGTAGTAGAATAGTATTTATTTATTTATTAAATATTTATTTAGTCATGTATTTATTAATCTTTTTATTTTTTAATTTGAACGGGCAGTCGTGTCAGATAACACTGGACAAAACGCAGCAGTTTCCAGCAGGATCACAGGATTCCGCGGATTTCCAGCAGGATTCCGGAACAGGCGACATAAAGATAGTGTACTCGTCTACAGACTCCTTCGGCACCACAAGGTCACTAAACGAACTGCACTGCGTCGCTAACACGTGGACTTGAAATCGTATCTCATCTTTTGTTTAAACAACAACAACAACAACAACAACAACAACAAAAAACCGGCAGAGAATGTTCACTTTGGAAAGCGAGCACAAAGTCAAAACATGAATACACCAATTGTTGACTTCCTATCATTCATCTTGAGATCGTTTGTTTGTTTGTTTGTCTGGGGTTTTTTAAGACAAAAAAAAACGTTTCATCTGGGAGAGCGGTCACCCGTCTAGTAGGTCAAAACAAAACATGACTGTACCAATCTTTGACTGAAGTTCTTACACGTCGCTATAGATATGCCAAGAAGACTTCGTTATCAGTGTGTATGTCTGGGTCAGTTAAGGTTACACTTTGTTTGTTTGTTTGTTTGTTTGTTTGTTTGTTTGTTTGTTTGTTTGTTTGTTTGTTTCGTAAAAGTGTTAATTTATCATTATGTCTAGACTCTTTACATTTCGTAAAAGATTTTGTACATTTATATAATTACACTTTTTTACATTTATGTGAGAAGTCAGGGCGGACATGAACCATTCAGCCATACCACTAAATCCAGACAATTTTTCCTGGAATGATTATAGAACTTTGTACAATTTAGTTCGACCCATGCTATAACGGAAATCAAAACTGAATGTTCGCCTAGTGCACAGTGTATTGGTACTTGTTGTTTTGTGTTGAGTGGCAATTAGTTTTGTATTTCAGGAAGACTGAGGTGACACTGAAATGCGACCCTGGGCCAGATACCCTGAGTGTGTCTGGGGAGACAGGGGAAAACTCTGCAACATATGTACGTACACTTTTTTTTTTTTTTTGTTTTTTTGCTGCCCCAACTCTTTTGCCAGTTCCTGTGGTGTTTCTCCCAGGTAATGGGTGGAATCCACGGATTATTATGCATGATGATGGAGATGAGGATGATGGTAGGATGATGCTATGGAGGTCCGTGTGGTTTGGGACTGCGGGACAAGGCCGCATTCCACGCTTCCTGTCATAAATATCCCGGCATTAAGCAGGCCCGGGAACTACGGCACCTGCGGTGCCGGTCGTGTAATCATCCACATCATAAGACGTGTCATACCAAGGGAAACACCCCCAAAGTCGCACCCGTGAAGTGGGTGAATCTCGGCTGTGTGGCAACAGCCTCTCCATTGGGCCCATAGCACACCCGCTCTGAGTAGGAGCCGACCTAGGTAGGAAAAATCCCGCTTGCCTCGGCTGGGACTCGAACCCGGATCTCCCGGTCCATAGTCCGAAGTGCTAACCGGAATATTTTCAGGCAAGGCTTAGGTTTCTAGTGGCAATTGATAATAATAATAATACTTTTACAGCGCTGTAACCTATAGCGCTTAAAGATAAAATAAAATTAACCGGTGAAAGGGAAGAAATATGTACAAAAATATACAGATCCATAAGATCAGGACCTAGGCGCAAAGACAAGTACAAGCTGAGAACAGTAAAATGGTATTTATGGAAATGGAATAAATGGAAACAGATGGGTTTTGAGATTTTTCTGGAAAGTTTCAAGGCAGGGTGACTGTCGGAGAGAATGAGGGAGGGAATTCCAGGCTAAAGGACCAACGTAGGAAAATGCTCAAGTGCAAATGGCAGAAAATCTAGTGCCACTGATCCACTGGGCTCGCCTGTATTTTAAGTTCTCCATGGCAAAGAAACACCTGAGCCCGTATGTAGAACTCCAGGTTAATTTAACCCACGGCTTCGGGCCTAATCCAGACTAGGACAAAAGAAACCCCAAAACAAAATTAAGTTTTAAAAAAAGGAAGCAAAGAAAGAAAGGCAAAAATTCTTCTACAACGGCATAGGCACCTTGCTGGAATGGACCCGCTTCCTGATTTAAAACAAACAAACAAACAAAACAGAAAATTTAACCTTAGAGCTAGTTTAGTTCGAGGTTAGACTCTAACCCGGGGCTAAACTCCCTGACCCCGACTTTTACATGCGGGCCCTGGTTTGCTAACTGACGCAGCTGAGATTCTGTATTTTAACGCCAAATCAAATATCTCGCCGAAGCTAAAGTTTGGGAGGCGGGATGGGGGAAGGGAGGTTGGGTGTTGGATGCGGATGACCAATGCCTTTCCACGATATATTTGTAACAACATTATTCAGTTATCCAATCACAGGCGAAGAGAAGGTTTCGGGGAGGGGGGGGGGGGGGGGGGGGGGTTGTGGCGGGACTGGAATGACCAATGCCTTCCCATGATGCATTTATGATATTATAATTATTTCATCCAATCACAGGCGATGACACTAAGCAGTCCTCACTGTTGCCGTGGCAGCGCACCGGATGTCACCGTCACTGTAGAGTTGTCAGTGGGCACGGTTCTCTGTATCATGTAAGTTGTCACTGTAGAGTTGTCAGTGGGCACGGTTCTCTGTATCATGTAAGTTGGTACTGTAGAGCTGTCAGTGGGCACGGTTCTCTGTATCATGTAAGTTGGTACTGTAGAGCTGTCAGTGGGCACGGTTCTCTGTATCATGTAAGTTGGTACTGTAGAGCTGTCAGTGGGCACGGTTCTCTGTATCATGTAAGTTGGTACTGTAGAGCTGTCAGTGGGCACGGTTCTCTGTATCATGTAAGTTGGTACTGTAGAGCTGTCAGTGGGCACGGTTCTCTGTATCATGTAAGTTGGTACTGGTGAAAGGGTTATTTTCATTCTTAAGCCTCCATACCAACAACTTTTTAAAGGCCAAATGTGCTTACATGTCGTTCTGAGATGTTTTGATGATGTCTAGCATCCAACCACTCAAATAATGATAATAATGAGTATTGTTTAGGCGCTTTAGCCAATTTCCTGAATCGGCCCAAAGCGCCACGAAATGAACCCAACACGCACGCTCACGTGAATCACACGCATTCTCTCACACACTGGACATAAACACATTACAATCACATGGTGCGAAGAGTCAGCTCAGCTATTTAAATTTTGGAATTTAGAATTGCATTTATTTTTCAAATTTGGTGCGCTGAACATGTCCAAAGCAGAGGGGGAGGAAGCCGGAGTACCCGGAGAGAACCCCCGAAGATCGGCCCGAATGAATGGTGCCACATACGAGAAGGAAAAATTCTTTGCCCCTAGTGGGACTCGAACCCCTGACCTCTGGCATTGGTGACAAGTCTCTTAACCACTAGACCACCGACCGCCCCTGCACCGATACCTGCATCTGAAAGGCTGGCACTGTGTCTTTAGAAGGGTACACACTGACGCGGCTAACACAAGGACTGAGCGCAAGGCTCGTCAGCACTGTCAATCGCTGAGTAGGGGAAATGAATTTTCGACAGCTCGTGCAGAGTGTAGACAGCATTGTTTCAGAGCACTGCTAATCATTAAGATTGAGTATTTCGAGTGTACAGGCGCAGTCACAAACGAAACTGTTCCAAAACACAAGATGGCTTCTTTCAAGCTTTGTAAAACTAGTAAAATATCGCGTTTAGCGAGTCCCGGCTGGGGCCAAATCTTTGTGCTGGCTTTTTCATCGTTGCCCCGTCTTTGATATCACCCTATGTGGTGGAAGAGGACGTTAAACCCCCAAACACACACACACACAAACACCCTCGCGTTTAGCGAGTCCCTGCTGGGGCCAGATCTTTGTGCTGACCTTTTTCTCGTCGCCCCGTCCTTGAGATCACTTTTATGTGGTGGAAAATTACGTTAAACTCCCAAACACCCGCCCACTCACCCTCGCGTTTAGCGAGTAGGTAAAATAGATGGGGGTGGGGGAAGGGGAGGGGGAGGGGTGAGAGTTAAAGAGTAGGACTGAGGCTCTACACAACTGACTGTAATTTTTCTTCATGTTTCCATGGTACCAGTTTCCTGGTAACAGTGGTACTGTACGTGGCGGTGGGTGTTGGGATACAGAAGGGAATCCGCAAAGCCCAAGGAAAAGAGGTTATACCCAATTACGGCTTCTGGTCCGTCATTCCGGGTTACGTCAAGGTGAGTCGGGTATTCCTGTACTTCAGGGTTACCTCAGCGAGTAAGTTCACTGTTTGCATAGATGTATTATATAGAATTCATTCCAGTACGGTGGGTTTGCATTACATGCTCGTTTGTTGTTGTTGTTGTTCTGCCACAACTCTTTAGCCCGTTCCAGTGGTGTTCCTCACTGGTAATGGGTGGAATCCACGGAGGGCTCGGAAGCTGGGGCAATTTTTATTATGCATGATGATGGAGATGAGGATGATGGTAAGATGATCCTATGGAGGTCCGTGTGGTTTGGGACTGCGGGACAGGGCCGCATTCCACGCTTCCTGTCATAAATATCCCGGCATTAACCAGGCCCGGGAACTACGGCATCTGCGGTTCCGGCCGTGTAATCATCCACATCATAAGACGTGTCATACCAAGGGAAGCACCCCCAAAGTCGCACCCGTGAAGTGGGTGAATCAACAGCCTCCCCACTGGGCCCATAGCACACCCGCTTTGGGTAGGAGCCGACTTAGGTAGGAAAAATCCCGCTTGCCTTGGCTGGGACTCGAAGCCGGGTCTCCCGGTCCATGGTCCGAAGTGCTAACCACTACACTACAGGGGCCGGTACTTTCACAAAAGTTGTATTGGTTGTTTAAAGGCCCACAAAATGAACAAATAAATCTCGAAGACGCCAAACTTGATTTTAATTATGCTTGCCGCGCGCGCGCGCGCGCGCGCGCGCGTGTGTGTGTGTGTGTGTGTGTGTGTGTGTGTGTGTGTGTGTGTGTGTGTGTGTGTGTGTGTGTGTGTGTGTGTTTGTTTGTGTGTGTTTGTGCGCGATTTCCGTTCTTATGTTGTTGTATTTTTTTTCTCCTTCTCTTCATTTTCTTCTTTTCAATTTTCTTTTTTATGGTAGTGTAGCAACGGCAAATTTGAAAATGGTCTTTGTATGCCTAGAACTTCTTCCGTTGTAAACATAAAGGATCGTTATCGTTATTGTTATTGTTATCGTTATCGTTATCTCTTTGCAGGATGGTGTGCTATTTACAGTGAGAGGCTGCAGAGGCACTGCGCCATACGACAAAGTGTAGCACCTACTTCATGTGACGTGTCATCAGAACAGAACACATATGGACATCATAATGATAATGATAATAACACTTATAGGGCGCCTATTCCTGGGCCCGCGTGTAAAAGTCGAGGTTAGGGTAGGTGGGTGGGAGTTTAGGGGTTTCACGTCCTTTTCCACCACATACGGGTGATATCAAAGACGCGGCAACGATGAAAAAGCCAGAACAAATATTTGGCCCCAGCCGGGATACGAACTCAAGACCCGAGCATTAGAAGTCCAACGCTCTACCGTTCGGCCACCCCGGGGTTAGGGATTTTAGCCCCGGGTTAAAGTCTAACCTCAAACTAAACTAGCTCTAGGGTGAAATTTTCTGTTGTTGTTTTGTTGGTGTTGTTGTTGTTGTTGTTGTTGTTGTTGATGTTGTTGTTGTTGTTTTGCTGTTTTGTTTTAAATCAGGAAGCGGGTTCATTCCACCATGGTACCTAAGCCGTTATCGAAGGATTTTTTTTTTCTTCCTTTCTTCGCTTCCTCTTTTATTTAATTTTGTTTTTGGGTTTCTTTTGTCCTAGTCTGGGTTAGGCCTGTAGCCGTGGGTTAAATTAACCTCAAGTTTTACACACGGGCCCTGGAGACTAAGCTCTAAGCGCCTTACAATCGTAATACAGTTTTAAAAAAATGGAGTAAAAAAGCATCAAACAACGCATTCTCTCAACGACGAATTACAACTTATACATGTAAAATACGAAAAAAGCACAGCAGAAAACCGGCGACGGTAGGTGATTTTTTTTTTTTTTACCAAAGACAAAGCACAAATGATTAAAATAGGGCGCTGCTTTCCAGATACCAAGGACTCGCTGTGTTTAAAGCACACACACACACACACACACACACACACACACACACACACACACACACACACACACACACACACACACACACACACACAACGACTCATGGTATACACAGACAGGCTCAACACTGAGAGGTTTCAGTAACTATCAAAGGCTTGACGGAAGAGAAAGGTCTTCAGATGAGATTTAAACAGTCTGTGGATGCTCTTGGTGTGTTCCCTGGCCCTATTCTGTCTCTCCTAATACCCACCCATACCCCCCCCCCCCCCCCCGCCCCCCCACACACACACCACCACCACCACCACCACTGTGACCACCACCACCACCAGCCCCAAACCCTAGCCCCACCCCACCGCACCCTACCCTCCCCCCCCCATCCCCCAACGTGTCTACACCCACCCCCAACCCCGGCCGTCCCGTCCCTCTCTAAAATCTTCAAATCCTCAGGTCATAAAAACAGAAAAACTGAGGTTCGGTCAACGAACTCTATACATTTCATCCCTATCGGCATTCTCTCCCCCTTCCCGCCCCGGCGTAGGGCAGATGGCGCTGTTCAAATTTGACCACTCACGCGCTTTGTTTGACACCAGTTAACCTTTTCATGGCCCAGAAAACGAAAGCAAACTTGATACGACCGTGCTAGGGTCCTAACCTCGTCAGCCTAGCGCCTGGAGACTACGTGCAAAAATAAAGAACTTAAATCCAACAGAACATCGCGATTCATGTGCAGATTTGTATTACACCGCGCTGTACATGTCGCAGCTGATGGCGGCCGGTTGAATGCGGCCTGGAAACTTGAGGGAGGTGTCAGGGTATTTGCTCTTAATGGTCATCTGTGGATATTAGAGATGCAAGGCCAGGGGTGTGTTGACTTTTTCCTTCCGGCTGCTGAAAGCGATACCTGAAAGGCCAGAACAATGAATTCTCTTTTCTCGCTTTTTTTTTTCCCCCTTGCTGAAAGGCCATTCAGTCGTCGTCACGCCAAAGACTCTGTAGTGTTTGAAAACCCTGCAGTACAGTGGACACCGTTTATCTAGTTGTAGCATTTGTGTGATTAGAACTACTGACTGAATGTACGAGAAAACACCACCTCACTTTGCTCAGTGCGGTCAGCGAGAATGTGAATTGTTTGTTTGTTTGTTTGTTTGTTTGTTTGTTTGTTTGTTTGGGTAGTCCTTTGATATCACCCATACGTGGTGGAAAAGGACGTTAAACTGCGAAACTCCCACCCACCTCTTGTTTGGGTAGTTGAGTGGTTGGTTGATCTGTTGTTTTTGTTTTTGTTGTTGTTGTTGTTGTGATTGGGATTGTTTGTTTGCTCGTTTGTTTTTAAGATCTTGTTCATATCAATGCGTGTCCTGTGTAAATTAATGTTTTACTGGTTTTCAAGTTAAAATAAACGTCTGCACTACAGAGAACGTGACAGATCCAGGCTTACTACATGATGTGTGTGTGTGTGTGTGTGTGTGTGTGTGTGTGTGTGTGTGTGTGTGTGTGTGTGTGTGTGTGTGTGTGTGTGTGTGTACGCGCGCGCGCGTGTATTGAGTCCTTTTTGTGGGAGCCTGCGCTACATTCTTCTTCTTCTTATTATTATTATTAAATGGCCAGTCAACACCGATCACATGACGGACGGATCTTCTCACTGTTCGCTAGAACAACATGTATGTATGTATGTATGTATGTATGTATGTATGTATGCCTGAGTCCTGTAAAACTTGTGTGCGAGCGATCATGATGTGTGTTTGCCGGTGTGGTGAGCTTGATGTATATGTTAATTTCTCGTTTCATGTACCCCCAACGCCGGGGGTTTTGAAATAAACTTTGACGACTTGACAAATAACAACAACGTTTTGCCGAACACAGCTTCACATTCAGGTTTCTAACCAGAACTAGTCAACAACAACGACAAATAAAAAGCCTTTGTTTGGGTGAGCACGACTGGTTCTCATGCTGACCCTTGTTTGCCGCTGGCATCAGCCTCTGAGAGGTCCGGACTCTGCAACCCTCCTATTAGGATACCGGAACAAAGGTACCGCAGTCCGCGTATCAGCCTTCAACAGGCCGTACGTGCAATGGGGTGTGGGCGTTGTGATGTTATCTGGGGTGACGGTCGATTTCCACGGTCATGTCTCAGTCACGGGTGGACAAAGTGTACAGCACATAGCCAGTGCACATACACAGGTACCCAAGCCTTCAACAGGCCGTGGGATAGGGTGTGGGCGTTGTGATCTGGAGTGACGGTCGCTCTCCATGGTCATGTCTCCGTCACGGGTGGACAAAGTGTACAGCACATAGCCAGTGCGCATACACAGGTGCCCCAGTCTTCAACAGGCCGTGGGGCAGGGTGTGGGCGTAGTGATGTGATCTGGAGTAACGGTCGCTCTTCATAACCATGTCTCCCTCACGGGTGGACAGAATGTACAGCACATGGCCAGTGCGTATACAAAGGCAGTGCAGTCTGTATATCAGTCTTCAACAGGCCGTGCGATAGGATGTGGGCGTTATGGTGTGACGTTATCTGCAGTGACGGTCGCTCTTCATAACCATCATGGACAGAATGTACAGCACATGGCCAGTGCGGTTGAAGGGGGAGGGGGGTGTTTTATGGTTTAACGTCCTTTTCCACCACGTAAGGATGATGTCAAAGACAGGCAACGAGAAAAAGACCAGCACACGCATTTGGCCCCAGCCGGGATTCGAACTCACGACCCGAGCATTAAAAGTCCAGCGCTCTACCATTCGACCACCCCGGCTCCCCGGCACCAGCCGGGATTAGAACTCACGACCAGAGCACTGAGAGTCCAACGCTCTGCCATTCGGCTATCCCGGCTCCCCCATGGCCAGTGGGTAAACACTGCTGTCTGTATATCACTTTTCAACAGGCTGGGCAATAGGGTGTGAACGTTGTGATATTATCTGGAGTAACGCCATTCCCAATGCCCCTTTTCACGGGTGGGCTGAGTGTACAACACAACGACATTGCTGTTTAGTGTTAGACGGGTTTTGTTTCAAAATAGTAGACACATACAGTCACTGGGACCGTGGACAGTGTACCTGAGGTATTCTGCTCCCCAAGAAATACACCACTGACCATTTCAACAAAAATAAAAGAGCTATGATAACACCGCATTGCCCGCATTGCATCTTTGAGTGCCCGCACTTTCGTCGTTCACCAGGACAAGTTCAGTCTCTACAACGGCGAAGACTGTCTCTACTCCGTAAACCACAACACGGTGTGCTTGAAGACAAATTCTCCTCTAAACGAGAATGAATTGGTTTGGGCGGAGGGACATGGTGGTGTGACGATGATAATGACAAATGATGGAAGCGACATGCAGTGACTCGAGACCACTTCTGGTCACCTGGCTAACGAGCGGTCATCGCGTGACGCTGTCACTGATACAGCGATAGGACAGAATTTATGTCAAAGCGGCGTTTCTGAAGAGTTTACGTCAGGAACGATTACAAGTCAAGTCAAGTCAAGTCAGGTTTATTTGTCCCAGAATTGAGAAAATCGCTTTGCAACACGCGTAAAAACATACACATAAAAAAAACAACAACAACAACAACAACAACAAAAACATGCAAATAATACAATCATAATCTGGTCACCTGGCTAACGAGCGGTCATCGCGTGACGCTGTCACTGATACAGCGATAGGACAGAATTTATATTACGTCATAGTTTAGTGCGTATTGATCGCAGGTCTACCGTCAACGGTAAAAGGAGATACGTGCTTTCAAATCTATTGCGCTTGGGCTCTCTTACCAGAAGAAGATACAGATCGAGGTCTCTTAAGATTTTTGTAGGGGTGTTTGTCAAGGGGATTAGGGTGGTTCAGCCGGTTGACAGTTGGGCTCGAGATCGAAAGGTCGCAGGTTCCAACCCCGACAGAGCCAAAATTTGTACAGGCTCTTAAGGAAGCCTTCGTCTTGAAAATCACCCTCTCGTTGGACCAAAAAAAACAACAACAACAAACAAACAAACAAACAAACAAAAAACACATTAAACACTTTATTAAACATCAAAACTCCCGCCCACCCTCTGTTGTGTTCATCACAGTCCATAAATCAAAGGCAGAAACCTCTAAGTCCTAGGGCCAAATATTTGTGCTGGCTTTTTCATCGTTGCCCCGTCGTTGATATCACCCGTATGTGGTGGAAAAGGACGTCAAACCCCAAAAACCCAACCACCCACCCACCCTTTTCGGATCCATGGCGCGCGCGCATTAGGCCCTCGAGTCCTACAAAATGATAGCAGACGT
>JACVVK020000140.1:1290000-1300000 GCA_018292915.2 Batillaria attramentaria
AGTAGTAGTAGTGGTAGTAGTAGTAGCAGCAGCAGCAGCAGTACGCACTAGCAGTAGCAGCAGTAGTAGTAGTAGTGGTAGTAGTAGTAGTAGTAGTAGTAGTAGTAGTAGTGGTAGTAGTAGTAGCAGCAGCAGCAGCAGTACGCACTAGCAGTAGTAGTAGTAGTAGTGGTAGTAGTAGTAGCAGCAGCAGTACGCACTAGCAGTAGCAGCAGTAGTAGTAGTAGTGGTAGTAGTAGTAGTAGCAGCAGCAGCAGCAGCACGCACTAGCAGTAGCAGCGGTAGTAGTAGTAGTGGTAGTAGTAGTAGTAGTAGTGGTAGTAGTAGTAGCAGCAGCAGCAGCAGTACGCACTAGCAGTAGTAGTAGTAGTAGTAATGAAGAAGAGAAACAAGTGTTACGATTATCTTCACTTCTTCTCTTACAATGATGATACTTGAAACGTCAGTGAAAGCTCTCAAAACTGAAACGAAACCGGAAAGACGTCAGTACACGTGCTTCCAACGCTCACAAATGTTATGGGTATAGCCTTAGCTCTCTGCCCCGCACTGAGACACCGACTCACTTCGTCACTCATTACATGCACTACATCCTTTACAACTCCCATAGCACCAAACACACACGCACATAAACATGTGTAACTTGCGCCGTCCGACTACGTTGAAAGTATCTTCCAAGTTCTATGCGAATTCCCTCGCGCCACTGACTGTGTAAAGTAGAGGAAGGTTTTATGAGGTGCCGAATAACCCAGTGACGGGCGGCCCCACATCATAAGAGTTTCAGTGAAGTTCTCATGGTGATAACGGACAGCTGTGAAAGCTGAGAAATGAGCTGCTCAGGTTCTTGCCTTGGCAATAGATCTAACTTGTAAGTGTTGCTGGAGAATAGACGGCTACGCTCGGCAAGACTCGAGGCCAAACTAAGCTCCGCCCCTTTACTCTGCCGAGTATTGGTAAAACACAGTACGTCCATGACGTCATTGTATGGAGAAAGGGGTGATTTCAAGATGAATGACTTTGACGTAATGGTCGTTTGGCTTGAATGACGTCAATGAGCGTACTGTTTTCTTTCCATGTCGTATCAAAGTACACTAGTGCACGCGTGCTTCCCTCGTTGTAGTGTCTGGCAAAAAAGTTTGCCAGGCCATGCCATGTGTTGTGCTCGTTAAGCCGCGGGGCGCGATTGGCTGAATTCTGGGGGCTCGACCCTTGTGATTGACAGGAGTGGAGTCGTCCATTGCCGACGGTTCTTTAGTTGAGGCACTGAGCAAATAGAAGCCGAAACGTACGCCGTAAAGCACAGCGTGTAAAACAGCGTTGATACGCAGTACGCAGTACGCAGCAGTGCCGGTCAAAAAATACAACAGCACGAGACTTCAAAATGACTATATATTCCCGGTTAGCCTCGGGAATCATAGTGCTTCATAATGTTTCTAGACAGAAACAGAAATTACCATGCACAGACCATTCTAGGGCACACACACCTGACAGGAGTTTTAAAAGAATGTGAATGTCTCCTTTCCGCTCAGGCCTCACTGGAGTATTGCAAGTCTACTTTCTGTTTAGGCCAGAAAGCCACTTCACTTAAAACCACTCACGCCACCTTTGCCCGACCTATGCGCAAAACTGACGTTCCAGCTTCACTGGCAGCATGCCTCCTGTTGCAGCCCCCCGGCATGCACCTTGCCCTAATACGAGTCGGTGTTTGGGGGTTTAACGTCCTTTTCCACCACATACGGGTGATATCAAAGACGGGGAAACGATGAAAAAGCCAGCACAAATATTTGGCCCCAGCCGGGATCGAACTCACGACTCGAGCATTAGAAGTCCAACGCTCTACCATTCGACCACCCCGGCTCCCTACAAAAATTACGAAAATCACCCTTGTTCATGACACTACAAATCACTACAAAATAGCGCACGCGCCAGTCAGGGTTCTTCAAATAAACCCTGCACATGACCCCATGCTCAATTTATTTCCTGACGCCTAATACGCAGCTGGGCCGATACGCAGTTCCCGTCCGTAGGACCAGCAGACATCATTGTACCGCTTTCAGAACCTATACGCGCAACTAGGCATATTTAGTAGGACTTCGTAAGGAGGACTTCGCAGAGCAGCGTAACCCATTTACATGTGAATTAGGTTCAAACGGCAGAGGCCGCGAGCGGCTAACGCGCTGCGATTAGCTAATGGTACCCCTAACGTGCCTAATTTACATGTAAATGGGTTACGCTGCTCAGCGAAGTCCTCCTTACGAAGTCCTACTAAATATGCCTACTGTCGTATTCTATGGAGCGTATAGTAATCTTCAGTTTGGCGCCGTTCAATGGGACAAAAAGAGAGATGGCGGAGGGACGCTGCTGCAGGAACACGCCTGTGTAAATGGAGATAAGATTTAGGGGGCACAAGGAGTCGACATCAAAAACTCATCACTGATACTTTCCCCCCGTTTAGTAAGCCGGGAATAAAAATACACAAGTGGGCTGAAAATAAATCTGCGGTCCGTGCTCCGATACTTGTAAGCAAACACGGTGTGTGTGTGTTTTTTTGTGTGTGTGGTTTTTTTTTTGTTTTTTTTTTTTTTGTTTTTTTTTTTTGGGGGGGGGGGGGGTTGCCAGTGTTACAAGAAATGTCAGGTAGGGAGGGAGGTGGGGAAGGGCTCGGGGGGGAGGGGGGGGGGGGGGGTGACTGTAGCAGTGCAGTGGAGGATGCTGAAAGTTTTTTGGGTTTTTGTTTTGTTTTTGTGTTTTGTTTTTTGTTTGTTTGGGGTTTTTTTTTTGTTGTTGTTTGTTTGTTTGTTTGTTTGTTGTTGTTTTGTTGTTTTTTTTTTTTGGGGGGGGGGGTTCACACTTCAGCATCATCTGCGCTCCTAAGTTCCAACAATTTAAGGATAATAGAATCAAAATACGAGCTGGAAAGCGGGGGGTGCGTGTGTACTGGGAGTGGGAGGGGGGTATATAGGGGAGGGGGTGATTGTAAAAGTGCAGTAGCGAATGCTTATAGTTTCTATGGATCCAAAACACTTCAGTCCCATCTGCGCTTTAACGGTCCAACAGTTAAAGGGTGGGTGGGTGCTTGGGGGTTTAACGTCCTTTTCCACCACATACGGGTGATATCAAAGACGGGGCCGGCAACCATGAAAAAGGCAGCACAAATATTTGGCCCCAGCCGGGATACGAACTCACGACCCGAGCATTAGAAGTCCAACGCTCTACCATTCGGCCACCCTGGCTCCCCCCAACAGTTAAAGGATCATACTCAAAACAAGAGATGAAAAGTCCGAGGGGGACGGGGGAGGGGGCTGGGAGGCCTAAGGAGGGGGACAAGGAAGGGTCGGTGTCACCTCATACATCCATGTGAGTTATAGTCCCCACACACACACACACACACACACACACACACACACACACACACACACACACACACACACACACACACACACACACACAATCCCCCTTTCAGTACGATTGAGAAATCAACCGAGCCATCGGGGCTAGCCACTTGCGAAACTCTGTTATCGAAAGAAGAGATGCTTCATTTGGATCGTGGCCGGCCAATGAGGTTTACCTACCTCAGCGTGAATCCAAGTGTTCATGTTTTACAAAGCAGTTGCTGTTTATGAAAGGATCGAAGCGCTGATTCTGGCCAGTTAAACAAGCTACCGCATTATACCGAGGAAAACAAAACACTTCTATTCGGCAGTTCTGTCTGGCCGCTCGAATCAAAGAAGAGCAGCATTAATCGGAGAGGGTTGAGTCATGATAAAAAATCACACACACACACACACACACACACACACACACACACACACGCACACGCACGCACGCACGCACGCACGCACGGACGCACGCACGCACGCACGCACACACGCATACTGTGAGCAACACGCATGTACGCACGCACGCACGCACACACACACACACACACACACACACACACACACACACACACACACACACACACACACACACACACACACACACACACACTGTAAGCAACACACACGTGCGCACACTCGCACGCACACACAAATCTGATGGTGAATTTTTTTTAAAGGAAAAGAAAGCTTATTCTGCAGTCTAAATCAAGCTTAGACCATGCATTTGTCTTCTCAAAGAGCGCAACCCGTAAACATCATTAAGCGTGCATTAAGGCGATATGGTTCATGTCTTTACGGAAGGCTTCCGTCACCGCTTGCTGTCCATTATTTCCTACGCTCTTAGGGTCGTGTCTGAGGTACATAAATACAAACTGAATAAGTAGCACGAATAATGGACCCTTTTTTTTTTTCGCAGGGTGCTGCAAAAATGGACCTTTCCGCGTGTGCCGCGACGCGTACCCAAAGTGTACGAACCAAAATTATACGCTGAGTATAGTAGCCTTTGCTCTGCAGAACACAATGGAAACGGTTAGTCCTCAGTCTCCGTGCAAAAAGTGCGTCTTCTCGACAGCTTGCTCGGGCTATATGTCTGTACACTCTTGCTACCCGTGGCGATTACATCATTAGTAAACTTGTCTGAGACACTTACCACACGGACGGCCAGACACACGATCTGAGGCAAGAACAAACAAACAGAAGAATGCATTACGTGGGAAAAGACATCAAACAAGGCCCGCTACTTGACACGTTCACATAAACGGCTTAAAAGCCAAGGTGGTGAGTTCTGTTTAGTCGGCAAGAGTTGGTTTTTAAATTGTATTTTCAAAATTTTAGGATTTCGCTTGGTTCACTCGTTATTGGGTTTCCTGTTGTTAAGCAAACTAGAAACCCAAAACATAAAGAAAATTTCAGTGCTTTTGTTATATAGATCTGTGCTTGTTTCCCCTCCCCCCCCTCTCTCTCTCTCTCTGTGCGTGCGTGCGTGTGTGTGTGTGTGTGTGTGTGTGTGTGTGCGTGCGTGCGTGCGTGTGTGTGTGTGTGGTGTGTGTGTGTGTGTGTGTGCGTGTGTGTGTGTGTGTGTGTGTGTGTGTGTGTGTGTGTGTGTGTGTGTGTGTGTGTGTGTGTGTGTGTGTGTGAAGGAGAGACAGTTAGAGAGACCTGTGCGTCTATGTTCTTATCCTTGGAAAAATAAAGTTTCAGTCAGTCAGTCAGTCAGTCTCTCTCTCTCTCTCTCTCTCTCCTCTCTCTCTCTCTCTGGTACGAGTGCAAACTCGCCACGTGTGACGGAGCAATAAGAAACTTGTAACGACTGTTTTAAGTCACACACACACACACACACACACACACACACACACACACACACACACACACACACAGCCGAGTACGTGCGCACACAGCGTCACAGCAAGAAAAAGTTAACTAAGACGGACTTTATTGTCGCGCGACCTTGTAGCTTTAAAATGTTCGCCCCCATGCACCAGCCTGCATTCAACACGAGAGAATTAGCACAAACATCCGGTCAGATGACAATGTGAAACTGACAACGTGAAACTGACAAGTGTCAGTCTCTAACCTTTAGACACCCTGCCCGGTTAACACGTACAATTACGAACGTCATCGCATCGCCAATCACTTTTGATTGACAGGATGATTGAAAAGACTACTGGGAACAATGAATGTCGTCAATTACTGCTTTGAGGGCTGGGCCCGGCAGAGAAAAAATGGGACAGTGCAGCCGTGAGGTTACGAACAGTTTCTAGTAATGGTTCTTCGGCTGACAACACTGACACACAAAATGGTTTCTTGATTATGACGAAGGGTGTGTCAGCAGACACTAAGTTTATGAACTTTATCACTATAAATTCTACCCCACCCTTCCTGAAAGCGAAGTATGAGAGTGACTGTATTGTCGTGTATGTTCTGGCGCACGTGTGTGTGTGTGTGTGTGTGTGTGTGTGTGTGTGTGTGTGTGTGTGTGTGTGTGTGTGTGTGTGTGTGTCGGGGGGGGGGAGGGGCAGAGGAGGGAGTGTTCATATCTCATAAATATTTCATTTACTCAGTGCACTTTCACACGCCACCGCATTTTCGCTTTATGGCCATCGAATTTTTTTTTTTTTTTTTAAAGAAACTCCTTCTGGGTATTCATCTCAAACTCCTTGATACCACTGAGCTACTCTGCACACAACACACTTGAATGTCTCTGTTACGTCCCTTTACAAGGTAACGCAATCCCCCCCCCCCCCGGGCCTGGTCTACATAAGTATGGTCTGTTATCCACACTGGTGGACAACATCCAGCTGAAAATTGTAAATACTGGATGCGGTCTCTTTAACACCCCGAGTAATGCCATTCCTTGCCTGGCCCTAACACGATAACCTGTTAGTTTCCAGGGCCCGCATGTAAAAGTCGGGGTTTTGGAGTTTAGCCCCGGGTTAGAGTCTAACCTCGAACAAAACTATCTCTAGGGTTAAATTTTCTGTTCTTTGTTTGTTTGTTTGTTTTAAATCAGGAAGCGGGTCCATTCCAGCAAGGTGCCTATGCCGTTATAGAAGACTGAATTTCTGTCTTTCTTTCTTCGCTTCCTTTTTTTATTTAATTGTGTTTTGGAGTTTCCTTTGTCGTAGTCTGGGTTAGACTCGTAGCCGTGGGTTAAATTAACCTCCAGTTTTACATACGGGCCCTGGATCGGTACAGGGGTCCAGACGGGGATGGCGGTACAACGGTTAATAGCTATCCTTAGCCTGCTCTGTCATTAAGGTAACGTTATAGTGTTACTCCGTTCAGTCAACGCGCAGAGAGACTCAAAATGCTAAGTAGTAATTAAGTAGTAGCCCATGTAAGCAGAACCCGCCCCCACTGTGACACCTTCCTACCTGTACCCCCCCCCCCCCCCCACCTTCCCCAGTCTTTTTTTTTTTTTTTTTTTTTTTGGAGCACACGACGGAGTCAAACATAGAAAAGTTGGTTGTTAGTGGAAAGCAGATGAGGCTAGGTACAGTTCCATTGCACCAAGAAACTGTTTCCTTCGACTGTGTGTAACTGGATCTGTGGGTGGAACAGGTCCATCACGGTCAAGGGTGAATCACACGAAAGGCTCCCAAGTTTGACTGGATTGAATCGTGTTCAGCTGGACTGTTTCCGTAGGATAGCTGTCCCCCCCCACCCCCATCCCCTCCTTTCTTTCCATAACCTGGCCCGGTAGGACCGTGTCCAATCACTCTTAAGGCAGGGAGGGGAGCCGGGATAGCCGAATGGTAGAGCGTTAGATTTTCAATGCTCGGGTCGTGAGTTCGAATCCATGCTGGGGCCAAATATTTGTTCTGGCCTTTTTCTCGTTGCCCCGTCTTTGACATCACTCATGCGTGGTGGAAAAGGACGTTAAACTACCAAACACCCGCCCATCCATCCTCCAGGGAGGGAAGTTAAACATTAGCTTACCTACCTACCTACCTACCTGCCTATCGAAAACCAGCCGAGGCCATATTACAAAAGCATGAATAAATGAAATTATATACATACAAACAAAACTGTTCCATTTGGATATTTCGGTCATATCTGGTCTCTGTTATTGAGGAAATCAGACATTTACAAACCGTAAACTACTTTTTCTGGTTTGCGGTCCCGGACATTCGGGCTTAAAATAGAACAAGAACACCAGCTTAAACGTTATCCAGCCGCCAGAAGATCCTCCCTTACACAGATACACCCCTGTGATGCTTTTACTCGAGACAAAAAACAGTCTCCAGAGCAAAGCTTTAACTTTGTTCGACGTTGCGGTATTCTAAACGTGCATGCATGTTTGTTTGTTTTGCTTGCTTGCTCGCTTGTTTGTTTGTTTGTTTGTTTCAAGGTGTGTTGCATGTTTGTTTGTTTGCTTGCTCGATTGCTTGTTTGTTTGTTGTTTGTTTGTTGTTTGTTTGTTTGTTTGTTCGTTTGTTTTCAAGGTGTGATGTATGTTTGTTTGCTTGCTTTGCAAAGCTTTTACTTTTGTTCGACGTTGCGGTATTCTAAACGTGCATGCATGTTTGTTTGTTTGTTTGTTTGTTTGTTTGTTTGTTTGTTTGTTTGTTTGTTTTCAATGTGTGTCGTCTCGCTTGACACAGGCTACAGTCTGTAGACTGTTGGTATCCGTCACGTTTTTTTAAGTCGGGACACTGCCAGCCACTTACGTTGTTATTTTAACTACAGACTTTCAAATGCGAGTCGACCACTTCAGTTGATTACCTGGCTGGTCTGGAGCCGAGAGCATGATTGTGTTGTGTGCGTGTGTACGTCAGCTGTTTTTGTTCAACGGTCGTATTTTTGGTCGGGATAACAACTTTAGCCGGAATGTAGTCTGATTCGTCGTCACAACACGCAGACAATAAATAAAATATCGTGCGGAAGCTTACGCGTACGCACGCAGTCACGCACGCGCGCGCGCGCGTACACACACACACACACACACACACACACACACACACACACACACACACACACACACATCAACAGGACTTGATTCTCTTGTTTCGCGCACAATACCGTGCAAAAGAGAGCACTTTGGTGTGGACACAATCAGGTTACCAAGGCGCCTGGGCACAGACGTGACGTCATAGCATACATAACTAAATCAGCATATTGTAAAGCTTTTAAATAACAGCAAGCACACACACACACACGCACACACACACACACACACACACACACACACACACACACACACACACACACACACACACAGCACAGCACAGCACAGCACAGCACAGCAGAAAAGAGAGAGAGGGACTGACAGAGTGAGTTGCAGGCAGCCCGGCAGACGGAGACAGAGAGATTCTGCCGAATGCACCAACAACCGAATAAAGAAAAAGAGCCGAATATAAACAGATATACCCGAAGTGGAACAGAAATGTCAGTGGTTTTGATCAACAATCACACTATGATATGCTCGACAGGGCATCCAGACCAGATTATATACAGACAAGAGGAGAAAAAATATCATCTTCTAAGTATGAAATATACAAACGGATAGCAGTGTCATAGGTAATTGGTGTTGGCAGTCTTTCAAGTCACCCATTGACTGCGGGCCCACTTGGTGAAACTGAAGTGCTAGTGTAGAAAAATGAGGAGGAAAAAGCCACACACACACACACACACACACACACACACACACACACACACACACACACACACACACACACACACACACACACACAAAATTGTCTGTCTTACCGCACAAAATATGATGACTCCACATCGAATTTGGCCTTCCCAGGACAGCAAGCTGTGTGGCTGAGCTGACTTCGTATGCCCCATATCGGAAATACAATCAGACACTGATGTCAGTTCCTGACTTTAGCCTCTCAGTCACTATGAATTTCTCTTGACTCTTGACTCTTACGGCGGTATGATTTAGGTATATTCTGTACCAGGGAATATCGTTCACATCTCTATTATATCTCTTTCACTATGGTCTTTGCAAACTTCACGTCAGTTACAGAGAGAGCTGAAACGAACAAAACCAGTCACTCAACCGCTTCTCTGTATAAGGGTATCAGTCTCTGTGTCCATAACTTGCGATGCAGTTTCAAGTACGTCGGCTTCAATATTATTCTCCCAAACAAAATCGGAAAGACGTACCAGGTCCTTGTTTACTGAAATCCTATTGCATTTGGATTACGAAAAAGAAACACATCACAGAAAAGTACAGGTTGTAACACATCTGTTGTCGGTACTGCCCCCAAAGAACGGTATCAGTTCATCTGTTATCCTTTCTCGGGGGAGTCTCCCTCATCTCATCAAAAGTTCTACACAACGTTGTCTTCACGAACATCCCAGAATTAAACTCTCCCAGTCTGTTTTCCCGAAGACAGGCGCCGTTTTTTTTTCTGATTGTAACCGATACAGCGGTTTCTTTCAAGAAGTCTTTGAGACCCGAAGCAAGCGGTGTCTGTCTCAGGAAGTCTTTGAGGGAGAAGTAAGCTAGATCTTTGCGTCACAATGTTACGGCTGCGGCGGTAGAGACGGCGTAGTAGAGCCGTATTGAAGCTCTGTGTGTCTCGGAGGGGGTCTGAGTGGCGACCTTATAGACCCTCCTCCCCCCGCCCCCACCGTGGGCCCACCCCTCCACCCCGCTACTACCCCCC
>JACVVK020000140.1:1305000-1327500 GCA_018292915.2 Batillaria attramentaria
AGTATAAAACCTAAAACCTAGTAATGATAGCAACAGCACCTTTAACAAACCACTCCATCTCCGCGGCCTATATACACAAATGTAGTGAGTTCGCGTCGAAGGGGTTTGTAAGCGAGCAGACGAGTGGGCGGCACAATGCCTGACCTCTGACCTTATCTGATGTCGGGAGTCTCTTTACTCTACTCCCGTATGTTACGTACAGACACAACTTTCACCTGTCGCTCTCAGAGGTCTTGGCGGTCCTACCTACCACGAAGGGGAAGGGTGGGGCGGGGGGGAGGAAGGGGGGGGGGTCTGTTTCTCAGGTATCAGAAGCGTACGACATAAACCCTTATTTGTTCTTCTTAACTCTTCAAAGCCCATGCAAAACTCGCAATTTGACTTGATATCTTCAGATCACTGGAAGCCACTTCAAGCCACTATAATGCAATCTGCAGCGGTCTCCGGCCTTGCGGGGGAGTCCCACGCCTGGCGTAACAGTGGCTTGAAGTGGCTCCTACCGGCGTGCAGTGTCTTGTTCTCTTTAACACATTATATCATATGGTGGGCACGGGGTGATGGCGCCCTGGCTCTTATATTAGTTACAGTCTCAATGCGTATGACAGACATACAGCAGCGGGTGGAAAACTTGTCACCAAATGCGCTGACTGTGCATCAGAATCAGTCACTTGGGTCACAGTATAACATCCCAGACCATTGTGTTGACTCTGGCCGGCGTGTAAGTTGTTCTAGAAGTGTACCGCGTACTGAGCAGCCGAGGTTATTTGGTTGCGGACTGAGGACCAGCTAGACGGCGCTGATTGGTTGCTGTTGTTATAATAATAATGATAATAACTGATACTTACATGTATATAGCGCTCTTTCTCGCAGAGCGCTCACAGCGCTTCACAAGGAAAAGAAAAGAAATACATTGGAACAATACAGTCACACGTAAACAAAGCATATCACATAAATACAAACAATACAGTAAGCTTACACCTTCACAAAACACACAACATATCAACGCCAATCAGACAGGTGCCAGCAGGTACAGTAGGCGAATGGGTCCCTCCCACCTGTTATCAGCTTTATCGAGTTCCAGTCTGTTCAAAAATGGGCCGTAGGTTCAAAGACAGTCGTTTTTCTATACCAGTATAGAGCATTGAAAATCCAGTGCTGTGCTATTCGGCTATCCCGGCTCTCCGTTTTTGCTTGCAGAGAATGAGAGCACTATACTCACAATATTTTTCGTAGTACATTGTGGGTACCCGTGATCAGGAAAGGCCTGAAGACTGAACGCTAACCCATCGGTTGCGTCGCTGTACGGTTCACCTTGATGTTCCCTTTGTGCCCGTTTCCCCACGCCTTCCGTGTACTTAACGACATTCTAGCCTCTTGCAATTGGGCGAGAACTGAAGAGCATTCAATCAAAAATTACACCCTAAGTCGAGCTGCCGAGGATTTTACGACTTAACTGCCCTATGTAAGGGGAGTGACCTCCTCTTGTTGGTGGTGAGTTATGACGCTTGTTGCCTGAGAACCGAGGTTAATCTTCAAGGTGACGGGGTGGACACCCGTTAAAAGTTGTTATGTGAAACTGTTAGAAATGATGGCGTCTTTAGATAGAGGATGCCAGCACCAACACACACACACACACACACACACACACACACACACACACACACACACACACACATCAACAACATGATAATTATGCATATTACACAGTTTCTACTTCCAGTTTTATTTTTTACGGGAAACTACCAAATGTGTTTCAATTGTTTTGCAAATTGTACTATTTCTCTTGCGCGTCGTATCTTCCGGCGTCGTATGGGACGGGTTTTTGTGGAGCATTTATGGAGACAATGTGTGTGTGTGTGTGTGTGTGTGTGTGTGTGTGTGTGTGTGTGTGTGTGTGCCGCCGCGTTGACGGAAAACTAGCCAACTGAAAATGAATAGGGTCTAAAATTTGCAACGCACCGCCCCATGGATGAGCAGGTCGTGTTCTCCTCGTACCATGATAACGGGAGAGAAACACAACCAGCACCAATAAACATCGTACACGTCATGGGGAGAGTAAACGTAGGATGAACAACTGTCTATCTCTTTCGCTGACCATGTTGCAACACTCGAATAAACAGAAGCAGCGCTTGCAAAAGCCAAGAAAAAGAAGTTCCGACGCCCATTCGGAGGCGCAATAACTCCCAGGCAGATGGTGATATCAAGATGATATCGCCCTCTTCATTTGTTTTTCTCGTGGGCGGTACAGGAAAATGCCACTTCCCGCTGTTGTCTATCTTGGCGTGGGTGGACTGAGTCTGCTCTGTCGTTTCTTATGTCGAAGGCGCAAACGTGCCATGAACAAACAAACCGAGCTATATATCCACGCAAACTGTTTTTGTAGCGCTGTCTGAGCCGCGTGAAAAGCAGTTAGCAGGAGCATAAAAGGCACGTTTTCGTGTGTGCAGCTGCATAGACATTAGATTATTCTGCTCTTCCCACATTCAACTATTTTTCAAAGTACGATTTTTTTTTATCTCTTTGGACTTTCAATGCTTGGGTCTCGATTCCAGGCTGCGGTAAACTATTTGTGTGTTGGGTGTTTGCTCGTTGCCCCGTCCGGTTTTGATATCACCCGTATGCTGTGGGAAAAGGACGTTAAACCCTGCAAACACAGACACCCCACCCATCGTTTTCTTTAAAGGTATATAATCCGCCATTTTCGGGCTCACAAATGATTCGAGCTGTCTTGTTTGTATTTAGCATCATACCAGTCAGACCAGGTCGGAACTCAGTCCAAATAATCCATCTCAAAACTGAGGTGCCCTACGTCTTGCGCAAACGGAGATCACGTGATTCTTTGCCGCGCTGATTGCTGAAGTGTATATATGATTATTTACAGTTACAGCCTCACACAAAACCAAAACTGACGCACAGTCTTGTCACACACTGAGCTGACTAGAAGAGTTTGGGGGCATCCACTGTCCTCCTCGTTCGCATAGCCAACAAACGGAAGTGGATCATTTGTATGTAGAGCTCTACCAGGAAAGACTGTACCCAGGGCACAGGCGAACTCACGAGCAAAAGTGTTCTAAAACAAAAGTTGTCTTCTGTGAATTGAGTTCCGGCTTCACCGCGACAAATCCAGGGGAGCCGGGGTGGCCGACTGGTAGAGCGTTGGACTTCTAATGCTCGGGTCGTGAGTTCGTATCCCGGCTGGGGCCAAATATTTGTGCTGGCTTTTTCATCGTTGCCCCGTCTTTCACATCACCCGCATATGGTGGAAAAGGACGTTAAACCCCCAAACACCCACCCACTTACCCGCCAAATCCACCTCAAATCGGAGGCAACCTACGCGCTGTTGCTAACCCGTGCTGTGCAAGTGGTTTTTCGGGATGAACTGTAGACTGAAGTCTAGAGATCTCGGACAGCGGGCCTTTCATTCTATTCCAGTGCTTGTGTCTTCTTCTTTTTTGCAGAGCTTGACAGAATGTCTTAGGGAAGAGAGCGATGGGTGTATCTAGGAGTGAATCTCCCCGCCTCCACCCTGACGCTGTCATCTCCGCTGTGCGTTCTGCTGATTCAGACGGAACCGCACCTACTATAAACTAATCGTCAGATGAACTCGTTAACCCTTCCGATCCACATAGTGATAGGTAGACCTCTTGATCGGGTCGTCCGCGAGCAGTTTTCGACACTGAGGTTAGGTAGGTTGGGTGGCCACGTTCCGCTTCCCCCGGGAAAAGCAGCCCGAATTTCCCGGAAGGGATAATACAGTAGGAAAAAAAACAAACAGTATTATTAGGAAAAGGCAGTTTTCTATCTATCTTTGAATACTGAGCCTCTCCGCCATGCCCAAGTACAAGAAAAGATATCTCATCAGAACTTAGCGACTCCGACCAGGGGCATCTGAACAAGCCCACAACATCGCCCAAACCAGTTCTGCTTCACTCTCGAAATTCAGACTGATAACCCAACAGAGAAAAACAAATCACTCGTACAACTGAGAATGAAAGGCGAACAGAAGCTCCGTGAAGAGGAGTCTCCGAAAGACGTTGTGCAGACAATGCTGCTGGTTTGTGGAGAAAAGGTCAGAGCTGCAAACCAACACAGTGGGTATCGGGGGGCGGTGATACGCTTGTGTGTGTTTGTGACCCCAGTAGCTACAGCCTGACACCGCACGTACAGCCCGTGAGGCAGACGGTGAAGACCTCACAGACAGGCAGTGGAAGAACTATGGCTGAAGCAGTCACTTTCGGGTTTGTTGTTGTTGTTGTTGTTGTTGTTGTTGTCGTTGTTATTGTTATTTTTTGTTTGTTCGGTTGAGTTTTTTTTTTTTTTTTTTTTTTTGGGGGGGGGGGTTTGCTGTGTTTTGTTTTTTTGTTTTTGGTGTGTTTTTTTTGTGTTTTTTTTTTTTTTTTTTTGGGGGGGGTGTTTGTTTGTTTGGTTGTTGGGGTATTTGTTTTTTTGTTTTGTGTGTGTGTGTGTGTGTGTGTGTGTTTGTGTGTGTGTGTGGTTTTGTTGTTGTTGTTGTTGTTGTTGTATGGGTTTTGGGTTTTGGGGTTTTTTTGTGTTTTTTGTTTGTTTGTTTTTGTTTTTTTTTGGGGGGGGGAGGTACACTTGCACACTTTAACAGACAAGAGTGGGCCAAAGTTATGTTGTTCCTGGCCACCCACTTGGACTGTCAATACTAGGGTTGTGAGTTCGAATCAAGGTGTGATAAGCCAGATGTACTCCCCGGCTCGTTTGACTCCGGGGCACTTATAGCGTCACGCTGCATTGACCCGGGGCACTTCCAGCCTCAATCTGCTTACATCCGGCACTTCACGCTGGGGAGTGCGTCATGCGTGTTCTACTGGTCTTGGAGCCGAACATTTGTGTTGTTGTTGTTGCTGTTGTTTTTTTTTTTTTGTTTTTTTTGTTGTTATTGTGTTTCTTGTTGTTTGTTGTTGTTTTTCGTTTCCTCTTTGCCACATGGCATGGTCTGGCAAACGTTTTGCAACAGTACAACGAGGGAAGCACGTGTATTTCAGTCGATATTATTGAGAAGGTGCAAAGAAAGCAGTAAGTCCATTGACGTCATTTGAGGAAAAAGACCATGACGTCAATCTCTTTCATCTTCAAATCACCCCTTTTTCCACAAAATGACGTCATGGGCGTACTGTGTCTTGCCAATACACACCAAAGTAAAAACGCGGGGTTTTGGCCTTGGGGGTTGCCGAGTGGAGTCGTCTATTCCGACACTGACCGCCTCAGCGGAACTGCAGACATCCTGGCGTTGTCTACGGTAGTGCCAGACTTGCCAGGAATTCTCAACAGCTAGGCCGTCTGAGCGCTCTGCTTCTTCAGCAGGTATTGGCATCTATCAGCGACCCCTGACGGCCATTGTTACGGAAATACCCATTGCTGGAACTGGCGACAAAATCACCTGTTGGAATGCTAAGTAGGTGACAGTCTGTAAACTGCACCAAGGAAAAGGGCAGAGGTAAGAGGTCAGAGGTCAGCGTCAGCCGGGGGGGATTTGGCTCTAGTGGTTAAGGGCGTTCCGCTACGGATCTTGAGGCACATGTTCAAATCCTTGGTGTGCAGGAATTTTGTTGGATTTATCCTCAGTAGATCGAGTGAAAATCACGTGCAGACTCGCCTTTGTGTACACACGCACGCGCAGGTATTAAGTGCGCACGCAAAAAAACAAAAACAAAAAAACAAAACCCACTGGTGTCCATCTTTCTAAGGAGAGAGGAGCTGCGGCTGCAATATTGTAGCACGCACCAGAGGGTGGAGGTTCCGGAGCACGAAAATAAGCGATTAACAGGCTTTCACTGCTTCGCCCTCCAGTCCTGCAGCGCATTATGTGCACCAAAGAGAAGTCTACCATACCGCACATACCTGATGTCGCGAGATGCTCGGTGTCCTTCCGGCCAAGTCTAGCCACGATGGCACATTGGATTCTCTCACCTGGGCCAAGACGCCTAACTGCTATTTACGGATGCCGACAACTGTGCATTTTGTAAAAGTGCAAAAGTCATTGGGGTGGTCGGTGGTTTAGTGGTTAAGACTTCGTCAGCAAGGCGAGAGGTCAGGTTCGAGACCCAGTTTCGCCGAAGAATTTTTGCTTCTCGTTCCAACGAGCTGATCGTCGACGGGTTCTCTCGGGTACTCCCCGGGCTTCTCCACCTCTGCTTGGAAATGTTTAGCCCCCCCCCCCCCGCCCCCCCCCCCCCCCCGCCCCGAAAAAAAAGAAAAAACAAACAAACGCGATTCTAAATGTCGAAACTTGAATTTCTGAGCTGACCCTTCGAAACACGTGATTGTAATGTGTTCATGTCCAGTGTGCGAGAGAATGCGTGTGATTCACGTGAGCGTGCGTGTTGGATTCATTTCGCGGCATTTTGAGCCAGTTCAAGAAATTGGATACAGCGCCTATAAAATACACAGTTTGCTATAATTATTATTATTATCATTACTGTTGTTGTTGTTGTTGTTGTTGTTGTTGTTGTTGTAGTTGTTGTTGAACAAGTCTCTTTTGTCGCAACTGGATATATCTGACAGCTGCACCTAATCTGTCTCAAAGGCGGCAGTGGAAAGACTTCTGAGAGATGGGATGAACTGAACTGAAACTGAACTGATCCAAAACTAACTGACGCAAACTGCTTACTATAGGCTGCTTTTGTCGAAAACATGAATGAACCGTGGCTATTGGCGAGCTCATAGCGTTCGGCGCAGTACACTTTTTTTTTTTTTTTTTTTTAATTAAGGGCTACAACTATACCAATGATCAAGCTTCGTCACACC
The DNA here is from genome assembly GCA_018292915.2 of Batillaria attramentaria. NCBI lineage: Eukaryota > Metazoa > Mollusca > Gastropoda > Batillariidae > Batillaria > Batillaria attramentaria. Next base: position 1,311,775 of record JACVVK020000140.1, read on the forward strand.
ATCTCAGTACCACCATCTTCTCCAACTTTGACAAGCGCATTTCAGCGCCCAAACATTTGATGCATCGTTTTGTTTGGTCTTCGCGCGACGTCAGTTTGTCAGCAGGGGAGGGTGGACGTGTAAACACTGGAACAGCGGCATGTACGGTTTAGCTGACAGAACAGCGGCGCCACGATTCTCCGCTCTCGCAAAAACAAACCCGGAGACTATCGTCCCATTATTGACTTGATGAAGAAGGTCAGAATGATAGAGATGGGCTGAGCAAAGGGGAAAGTAGGGGGGGGGGAGAGAAAGGGAGGGGGGGGGGGGGCAAGGATGCAGGGTCTATGTCAACATTAACGGTGGCGAAGTGATGTTATGTAAACTCTGTTCAGTTACAAGATATGAGATGTAATGAACATTTGTTGCGAAATATAAACAAAAAAAAACGCACGTAGCGGGTTACCATCGAAAACAAGAGAGCTCTGGTGGCATACTCTAGGATCGTGAATTCGACTCAGTTTTTGCTAGCTGTTTCAACGTTGTCATGTACTCGATAACACACTTAATTGATGAAAAATAAAAAAAAAATTGACAAATATTTATTTTTGAGTAAGAGCTCTCTGTCTTTCCCTAATCCCCTAGTAGTTCGACGCGAGTAGCGGTAGCAGTCTCCCTTGGCTATCTGTCCCTAATGCGCAAGTAGTCGACGCAAGAAGCGGTAGTAGTCTCCCTTGGCTATCTGTCCTAATGCGCAAGTAGTCGACGCGAGTAGCGGTAGTAGTCTCCCTTGGCTATCTGTCCCTAATGCGCAAGTAGTCGACGCGAGTAGCGGTAGTAGTCTCCCTTGGCTATCTGTCCCTAATGCGCAAGTAGTCGACGCGAGTAGCGGTAGCAGTCTCCCAGTAATGGCCAGTATGGCGAGCATCCTTTGTTTCAGAATTTTCCAGCATAAATTTTCTCTACATCACGGCCATGCGGCAAAGCTTTTTGAACACTTCGGAGCGGACTCTCCCTCCAGGATCAGTGTAGCATTAGTATTATGCACTTGATTCAATGCTCTAAGGTTGATGCTTGTTGCATATTTGCGTTGTTTACTCGAAGTTAACAAAGACCAACAAACCACACCCCGCATAGCAGACTGTATGGGCCGAACTGCCCTGAGACCAAATGTTTGGAAGCCATTTGTCCTGGGCGAAAAAATGCCAGTTTGGAAATGAATTGACGTTGGAGCAAAATGATTAAAACTGAATTGTCCTGATAGAGATATGTCTGGGAATGAATTGTACTGAGACAGAAACGTTTTGAAATGAATTGCACTGAGAGAAAAACGTTTGGAAATGAATTGTACTGAGAGAGAGAAACGTTTGGGAATGAATTGTGCTGAGACAGAAACGTTTGGGAATGAATTGTGCTGAGAGAGAAACGTTTATAAATGAATTGTACTGATGGAAAAAAAACGTTTCGGAATGAATTGTACTGAGACAGAAACGTTTATAAATGAATTGTACTGATGGAAAAACGTTTCGGAATGAATTGTACTGAGACAGAAACGTTTATAAATGAATTGTACTGATGGAAAAAACGTTTCGGAATGAATTGTACTGAGAGAGAAACGTTTGGAAATAAGTTGCACTCAGAGAAAAAAGTTTGGAAATGAATTGTTCTGAGAGAATTGTTCTGAGAATTGTTCTGAGAATTGTTCTGAGAGATGCTTGGAACAAACCTGTCATGGGACAGAATTATTTCGAAAGATATTGTCCTGGGATAAATTGTTTGGAAATGAATTTCCGTGTAGTGCCTTGTCCCGGAAGAGAAATGCTCGAATCGGAAGGAAAATGTTCTGGAACAAATTGGTTGAGTGAAACACGTTCGGATCGGAAGCGAATGTGTCCTGAGGTTGCTCGGGAGGGAATTCTCCTTTAAAGCGTATTGTCCGGGCGTCGACTGATGCAAGTATACAAGTATCGCTGCAGGAACAAAAGCCAGCGAGATGCTGAAGTTAGCCAACACCCTTAGACCACACGCACCGAGCTTCAAACTCTGCCAGCAATAAATCGGACGCAAAGATTGCCAGCTGACAGTGACGAGCCAGACATGCAAAACCCGATCGCCAGGTTGTTATTAAAAATTATTACACCTTCCCTGGCAGCTTTGACAGATTTATCTCCCGTTCATCCTCTTCAGTCAGATTTTTTCCGACTTTACGCAGTTTTTTTTCTCTCTTTTTTTTTTTTTTCTTTTTTTTTTCTTTCCGGGGGAGGGGGGGGGGGACGTGTATTGCTGTTTGCACCGTGTGTTCATCTGCTGCTGAAGTAAAAGAGGGGAAACGTTTATTGAAAATTTACATGTCAGCCGAGATAAATGCGACCCGCAGACGAAAATTTATTATATATCCCAGGGATGTTATTTGAGGAGATGCACGTTAACCCATTCATCCCCAGCGGTAGTGTCTTACAATGTTTATTGTGGTGTGCGGCCGTCGTAACACAAGAATTGCTCCTATGTGGCACCACATGACCCCCACACCCCCCCTAAAAAAAAGGCCTCTATGCATTTAGCGATAACCAAAAAAAAAAAAAAAAAAAAAAAACCAAGCAAACCTTCCAAAACGGTTCAATTTGGACCCTCTTTCTGATTCCCTTAAAAAAAAAACACAAAAAAACACTGATTTCTTGTAATCAATCACTAGTAGAGGGTCGCTCACACAAATACAATTCTTGTGTCCAATGTGGGATGCTATTTACCAGTACGTCTATGCACTATTTCTGTTTATAGAACTCCTCATTTGGTTTGAAGAATATCAAGAAATAGTTCCTTTTTCAGGGAAGGTAGTAATGTGTATCGAGGTAGTCAACATGAGTGTGTTCCGGACGCGACTGAAGGTCCACCTCTTCAGTGCAATCAGTCGCCCCATTCCCCGTTCTTTCTCTTTCTGTGTCTGAAACCTCTTCCAAAACGCCTGTAGTGCTCAGTCAGGGTGGAGCCATTCAATCAATCAATCAATCAATCAATCAATCAATCAATCAATCGTTTTATTATCCTTAAGGAGGTTAATCCAAGTGGAGTACCAACGCGCACGCACTCACACACACACACACACACACACACACACACACACACACACACACACACACACACACACACACACTCGCGCGCTATGTGCACATCATCATCATGATCGACATCATCTACATCATATTCATCATCATCCTCTCCCTCTCCTCCTCCTCCTCCTCGTCATCGTCATCATCATCGTCCCTTTTATCATGCTTTGAATAGCTACAGAGCCAAAAGCACCCCCACCCCCCCCCCCCCCCACCCCCCCAATGGTCACAAATGGGTTAAATTGCGTCTTTGGTTCTGTCACGTTTCCTGTGGAGCGCGTGTGATAATTTTAGAGGCGCGTATGAAAAGCTGCAAAATTGATGTGTTTACTCGTGGGATTGCACGGGCATGCAGTAAGACAAGATTTGCGATAAGGGGATAACGAAAATCGAGCATGTTCCAGATTTCCTCAGCTCAGCATGACCCAGACCAAAATCGTATCATGACACACTTTTGCACCACAAGACTGAAATGTGTTGACGTTCTTCCGAAGAAGAGTCAATGCGTGTGATTCACTAAAGCGTGCGTGTTGGCCCGGAGTCCTCTCGCGACTCTTTGCGCCAAGGAACTGCACAAACGTGCCAGTGCTATGTCAAGTGATGGTATGGTATGGTATGGTATGGTAGACTTCTCCTCGGCACACATATCCATCTATGCTGAAATGCTCACGGCGCCACAGGGCTGGAGGACGAAGCAGTGAAAGCCTGCTGCCGCTAAGCGCTACTTTATGTGCAAACCTCCACCCTGCTATTCACTCTGGTGCGTGCGACAGTATTTCTGTTAACCACGACACCAGCCACAGCCTACTCTTCTTCGAAAGATGAACGTGGGATTTTTAGCGTGCACACTTGATGTATGTGCGTGGGTGTGTACACGAAGGCGAGACAGGCACCGTAAACGGACGAATGGGCGAATCTACTCCTGTCAATCAAAATGGTCGAGCCCCCAGAATTCAGCCAGATGCGTCCAGCGGCATTGTGCGCACAAGAGCACAACCCACGGCAAACTTTCTTGCAGACGCTACAAAGAGGGAAGCGCGTTCAGTTCGATATGACTGGAACATGGAAAGAAAGCAGTCCACTGATCTCATTTGAGGAAAAAGACCATTACATTAATATCTTTCGTCTTGACATCACCCTTTTTCCCTGCAATGACGTCATGGACGTGCTGTGTTTTCGCCAATACACGGGGAACCGGCATAGCCGAATGGTAGAGCGTTGGACTCTCAATGCTCGGGTCGTGAGTTCGAATCCCGGCTGGGGCTGAATATTTGTACTGGCCTTTTTTCTCGTTGCCCCGTTTTTGATATCACCCTTACGTGGTGGAAAAGGGCGTTAAAGTCCCAAACCCCCTCCACCCCCACCCCCTTTGCCAATACACGGCATAGTAACGGGGCGGAGCGTTGGCCTCGGAATTTGCCTGGTGAAGTCGTCTATTCTGCCGTTCTTGTTTATAGTTCTGTACTGGTTTTTTACACAACGGCAAAACACAGTATAGTAAGTGCATGACGTCGTTTGTTGGGAAAAGGGGTGATATCAAGATGAAAGAAATTGCCGCAATAGTCTTTTTTTCCCCACAAAAAGACGTCATGTATTTATTGTGTTTTTGCCGTGACACGGCAGTATTGCGCAAAAGTTCCTACAATAACGATATAATTGTTCCGGAAAGAATTACTAAATGGTTAGTTTTGGCAGGTCGCCCAGTACTAGAAAGTTTCCCTCCTAAAATGAGATCCAGGACTTACTAGGAGATTGTAGTTCATACAGCGTAATTCTTGAAACTACACCAACTCATTGCACGTTCACACACACACCACTCACACGCACATAGTACACATCCTGAAACAGCAAGAACCACGGTTACATGAATCAGTAGAAGGCAAGTTGAAACAGATGAGTTTTACTTGAAATATGACAAAGTAGGTAAATCTTTCCTCTCTTTTATATGTCCACCACACTCAAATGTGGCGTATTGGGATGATGATAAATCTGCTTTGGAAATGTTCAGCCCACCAAATTTGAAAAATAAATGCCATTCTAAAATTCCGAAATTTAAATAGCTGAGCTGACCCTTCGCACCACGTGATTGTAATGTGTTTATGTCCAGTGTGTGAGAGAATGTGTGTGATTCACGTGAGCGTGCGTGTTGGGTTCAGTTCGCGGCGCTTTGAGCCGATTCATCAAATCGGGTAAAGCGCCTATACAATACTCATTATTATTATTGTTGTTGTTGTTGTTGTTGTTGTTGTTGAATTGAAAATAATGGAATAGAAGTAGAACAAATTAAGGAGGATGGAACTCCGGAAAACGCGTGGAACGCAGACACATGCACAGAAAGCCGACGGATCACGCGATCAAAGGGGAAACACGTCAAAAAGGACGACCATACGTCAGATGCCAGAAGGCTGCTGTTCCCGCAATGCATATGATCGTCAGAAGCACCCAGACCCGGTCAGCGTGAGGAAAGCGGATCAAAAGTTCCAGAACGCCTGCATCGAAGTTCTGAAGGGATCTATGTTACCATCTGTGTTTCTGACGTCAGTGGGATATAGGGGGAAAACACACAGGTGAATTCTTTAACCCCAGGGAGCAAGGCAGGAGAGGTCTATGTGACCTTTAGCATCTTTCGGCACTGGGACCAGTTACGTGTGACCCCTGGTTTCTTTGAGTGGCCCCCAGGGGTCTGAGAAGAAACACTGAGAAAATACAGGACAGAGAGAGAGAGGGGGGGTGGGTGTTTGGGGGTTTAACGTCCTTTTCCACCACATAGGGTGATATCAAAGACGACGCAACGATGAAAAAGCCAGCACAAATATTTGGCCCCAGCCGGGATACGAACTCACGACCCGAGCATTAGAAGTCCAACGCTCTACCATTCGGCCACCCCGGTGTAGCATCCGGTCCGGTCCCCCCTCTGAAGTAGTCCCCCGGGGGACCAATTCGTGGCAAAAACTGCTCTATAATGGTCCCCCCCTTAGACATCCAGCCTCGTTTTCGACTGGTCCCCCTGGGCGATTTTGGTCCCCCCTCGCATCCAAAATAGGCCCCCTCTCGAACTGGTCCCCCTCTTTTCTAACCAATGTAGAGCTATGTCAGTATTTATTTTTAACTTTATTGTTACAAAACTTTATTGTCCCCAAAAGCACAGGGCCATAGGAACATTTTTTTTCTTTTTTTCCGATTTATGTGCTTGTTGTTATTTTTGTGTGTGTGAGATATATTTGTTTGGTTGTGTTCTTGTTTCTTTCAGTTGTTTTTTTGCATTGGTTGTTTTTTGCTGTCCACATTTCCTGTCATTTTTTTAAAACTGGAAATAGCATTTAGAGAATAACATCAAAGACCAAGTATCTAATATTTTCTATACAACGCCATAGAAAAATATTTCTTCAAAATTAAGTAAGTGTCCATGACATGAAAACTAGTTGCCACCTTTGGCTTTCAGCGTACTTCAAGTAGACAGTCAAGACTGAGTACCAGTGTCTCAAATCATGACCCTTGAAACAACAAAAACAGCAGAAGACTAACAGTTCTGGTCTAAGGAGTGACACAAAAAACAGGAGCAAAGTGATGTCCAAGATTCATTATATAAATTACTCTGTCTGTTTTCAATGGGGCCGATTGCCAAACTGGCCCGTATTTCAGCCACCTAGGTTGTCGGCCTGGAGCCTCTCTTGTGAACACATACACGGGCGTGTCCAAGAGGGTGGCTGCAGCAAATATCTCAACCTCGGTGGCCCAAGTACGGAATGAATTGTCGTGTACTTATAATTATAGGCATGTTTGACACGAGTCACGTGACGTGTCAAGAAGCGTGGCGACCGTTTTCTCATCCCACAAAAAAAATAAATAAAAGAAAAGAAAAAACAAATCTAAACTTTTAAAAGTGATTTAACTTCGTAGATTTGCCGTTCTATGTAGCCTATACTTTTGTTTTTTAGTGGCGACCGTTTCCTCATCCCACAAAAAAAAAAAAAAGAGAAAATAAAAAAAAACAAAAGTATAGGCTACATAGAACGGCAAATCTACGAAGTTAAATCACTTTTAAAAGTTTAGATTTGACACTGTAACCTTGACCCAGTTCAAGATCATCTTGAATAACATCTCTGTACAAAAATGAAAATAATTATACATATAACGAAAGAGGTGTGTGTGTGTGTGTGTGTGTGTGCGCGTGTGTGTTTGCGTGCGTGCGTGCGTGAGTGAGTGTGCACGCGTGCGTGCGTGCGTGCATAATGTGTGTGTGTGTGTGTTTGAGAGATGGGGGAGGAGAGAAAGTGTGGGGGGCGAGAGAGAGAGAGAGAGAGAGAGAGAGAGAGAGAGAGAGAGAGAGTGTGAGAGAGATCCAGAGTCACGTTTTCTACTGAGTTGACACACACTATAACAATAAAGTTAAAAATAAATACTGACATAGCTCTACATTGGTTAGAAAAGAGGGGGACCAGTTCGAGAGGGGGCCTACTTTGGATGCGAGGGGGGACCAAAATCGCCCAGGGGGACCAGTCGAAAACGAGGCTGGATGTCTAAGGGGGGACCATTATAGAGCAGTTTTTGCCACGAATTGGTCCCCCGGGGGACTGCTTCAGAGGGGGGACCGGACCGGATCCTACACCGGCTCCCAGAGAGAGAGAGAGAGAGAGAGAGAGTTGGTTTGGAGTTTAACGTCCTTCCACCATATAAGGGTGACATAAAAGACGGGCCAACGAGGAAAACGTCATCACAAATATGATTATTGCTCCTATTTAAGATTCGAACTCAAGACCCGAACCCGACCAGGTCGGCTGCCACAACTCACCGAGAGCCATAAGTTTGTCAGGACTCGGAGATGGTCATTGTATCCAGTGCACAGCTTAGAAGCAGCAAATTGTGTGCGAATCCACTGAGTCTGGAGAGAGCGGAGAGAGGGGGTGGGGGTGGGGGGGGGGGGGGGGCGGAGGGATGGTGGGAAAGGGAGATTTTGGAAGATTTAACGTCTTTCCACCACGCAAATGGCAACGAGGAAAGGTCAGCGCTTTTGTTTCCTCCAAATTTGGATTCGAACTTACGACTCGAGCATTGGGAGTCCAGTCTGGCCAATCCACTCTACCGGCTCGGCTATTTTGGGTACTCAGAGAGAGAGAGAGAGAGAGAGAGAGGAAAATGTACACCACCGCAAACACCATATTGGCCAACAAAAGGGCAAGCACGCCAGAGCCAACAAACGTAGAAAAACAAAGTGGTTACCAACAGATAACCTGGGCTCCATTCACACTCACCGACACACAAAGACATCAGGAGGGGGGCGGGAAGAAAAAGCATTCCAGTGAGCGGTGCTCACGTGAGGCCAATTTCCAGCAGCCAAGTACAATGGTCTGATGCCGGTCTTCAGTTAGTGTACGGGCAAGGTTGTAGAGTTCCAGTGCGGGTTGTTCCGTGGTTTCACACACACGTCCCTTGTCCAAAGGTGTCCCCTTGTTATAATAATAATAATAATAATAATTAAATAGGCGCTAGACGCTCACGTGAATCACACGCATTCTCTCGCACACTTCAGTGGACACATGACAATCACGTGGTGGGAAGGGCCAGCTCAGCAATTTTACTTTCGGAAATGTAGAATTGCATCTATTTTCGAATTCTGTGGGCTGAACAGTTTCCAAAGCAGAGGGGGAGGAAGCCGGAGTACCCGGAGAGAAACCCCGACGGTTGGCCCGAATGAACGGTGCCACGTACGAGAAAGAAAAATCCTTCGCCCCGAGAGGGGCTCGACCTCTCGCACTGATGACAAAGCCTTTTACCACTGACTAGACCACCGACCGCCGACCTTTCAATGTTTGACCCTAAGAGAAACGTCTAGTGCCCGGTTTTGACCCGTGAGGGTGTGGGTTTCAAACCTACGACTGACCACCTCAGCTTCCAGTCTCAGGGCCTTGACAACGCTTAGCAACCGCACATTCCTCCCCTAATCCCGGAACGTCAGTTGTGAGAGTGTTTGAGGAGACACTGTGCTGGCTTTTTACACAATATGAAAATATAATGAAAGATATGTACATAATTATGAAGGCGCGAAGATCGAAGCCAATGAAGCTCTCTGAAGGGTAGGCATGGTTTCCCCGCAGTCTCCTGTAATCAGGATGTGTCCTCCCCGAACACTCATGGGTTAGCCCGAACTATCTGAAGGGTTGCTTTTCTTTGTTATTATTCAGTCCTAGGGTTGTACGCCTCCGTGCAGTCCTTTTCTATCTTGCGTCTTTGATATCAGCCTTTCGTGGTGGAAAAGGACGTTAAACTCCCAGGCCAGACATGCGCCCACTCTTTCCTATTTTGCGCGGCGTTAAGCCCTAGATAGCTAGATAGCCGGAGGAGCCGGGACAGCTGAATGGTAGAGCGTTGGGCTTTCAGTGCTCGGGTCGTGAGTTCGAATCCCTGCCTGGACCCGGAATATTTGTGCTGACCTTTTCCTCGTTGCCCCGTCTTTGATATCACCCATACGTGGTGGAAAAGGACGTTAAACACCCTCCCAGCCTGTATTCCACAGTAGTCCAACAATTCCGAGGCTACATTGCATGGGGGGTCCCACTCCGCAGCTGACGCACAACTACCCACTTACCAACCAAAAGCAAAGTGAAGACCTAGATTACCCGACTCTGTGACCTTTTGACAGCAGTGTCGGCATTCCCTGCACGGGTTTCACGTGCCACTACAGTGTTCATGCCCCCCGTAACGTCGGTTCGTCAGGCTGCAGCTCCTGGTTGTGTTCGTGGACAAATTGTTTATTAAAATTCATCTTCATCGTCATTCTTGCTTTCTATGTTGTTGGCCAAATCTGTAAGACTAATGTTTTACTGCCATTAAAATTGTTTCATGCCTGACCCGCCCTCGTGTACACGCGCACGCACAAACATCAAGTGTGCACGCTAAAAATATCAAGTGCGCACGCTAAAAATCCCACGTTCATCTTTCGAAGAAGAGTAGGTTGTGGCAGGTGACGTGGACCGAAAAACAGAAATATTGTCGCATGCACCAGAGTGAATAGCAGGGTGAAGGTCTACATATAAAGCAGCGTTTAGCGGCACCAGGCTTTCACTGCTCCGTCCTCCAACCCTGCGGCGCCATGAGCATTTCAGAAGAGATGGATATGTGCGCCGAGGAGAAGTCTACCATGAACATTGGTGTACGTCTTAATATTTCTTGACATGTTTGTTTGAAGCAAATGTGGGTTTGAAAAATGCCAGAGCGGTTCCTGTAATAATCAACGCTCTAGTTTAAAAAAAAAAAAATTCTTAGCATGCACATTCAATTCTCTGCGCGGGATGAAACTTCAGAGAACCACACCCCAAACCCTAACCAAACCTATCCTTTTAACCAGACTGCTAGATTTAACCGGGCGATATTTCTGCAACTTCTCAGGAGGCTAGAGTTCTGAAATATTACCTCCTCTCTGTGTGTGGCGCTTCCAGTATTTCACCCATAACACCCTCCATCAGTTAACAACGGTGCAGACTCTCCAGTAATCAATTATTCTCGCGACGAAACAAAAAACTGTGAAAAATTTACTGGCTTTTTAATCTGAGGCGTGTGCTCTTTCGCATTCTTCTTTTTCACCCTCCTTTTTTATTCGCCTGACTATACCACGCCTAGAGACATATCAGTCATCTACACAAACTGTTTACATCTATTCGGTGTAAGATGGGCAGGGCTGACTCTCACCCAGTAAATGGCGTGTATGGGAACGGTGGGTTGGTCGAGTGCGGGGAGTGCAGTGCCGTGGGTGATCTTGAGATAATTTCTTTTCTCGTTCATTTACCACCAGACGCTAACACCAGCATGGAGAAGATTACAGTAAACAATTGACAAAACTCGCCATTTGATAATAAATATGAGGAGAAGAAGAAGCAGTAGTAGTAGCAGCAGCAGTAGTAGTGGTGGCAGAGGTAGTAGTAGTGGTAGTAGTAGTAGTAGTAGTAGTAGTAGTAGTAGTAGAAGTGCATGTGGTAGAAAATTCTATTTGTCATCACTGAGGTGGTTTCCTAGAAGATACTGCAGACGCCTACTACGAATTTCAATCTTTCTTTATGACAAAGTTCACAAACATAACAGGGGTGAGTGGGGGGAGGGGGTCTTTAACGTCCTTTTTCCACCACATAAGGGTGATATCATAGACGGGACAACAAGTAAACAGAACGCACAAACTATAGGCGTCCACCCAGCATTCGAACCCACGACCCAGCATTGAAAGTCCCATGCTGTCCGCTCGACCACCCCTGTCCCCCCACAAACATAACGTAGATCGGACACAAAAAGCATTGCATTGACACAAATCTATTATTATCTCTTATATACCTTACATACCAAAAAAAAAAAATCGCAGTTTTAATTGAAAATTGCAGTTCACCATGAGCAACTTTAAGCCACTATCCTGTAATCTTCAGCGATCTCGGACTTAGCGGGAAAGGCCCACACCTTGCGTGATAGTGGCTTGAAGTGGCTCCTGCTGGTGTACAGTGGCTTGTTCTTTCAGTTTAGCCAGTCATATCACATAGTGCGCAGGGGGTGGTCGGACTTGGGCTCTCAAGAGTTATCTTCAATTCTTGTATCAATCTTGTGGTTATTTGACAGTTTTACACTGTCATCCAAATTGAAATTGCTCGTGCTGTAGCCAGTTCATTTTAAACCGGCAGCAACAAACTTTTCAATGGCCTGCCACTCCATCCACAAAACCGGCTCAAAGCTTTTGCATGTGCGCGAGCATGTCAAACGACAACACCCCTTTCTATAGTTTCGCTCGACAAAATAATGAGCCAATAAGAACGGAAACACGCCCTGTAGCGTCTCCATACCGGCCGTGATATGCATTACTCAGAAGAGTCTCGAATCGCAAGTCTCAGACCAGATGCGCGTAGAGCCTTAGGCGTGGAATCAAAGCTGTCGTTTGTCTGACAAACCCCATTGCATTTCTGGAACATGTTCGTGCCGACATGTATGCTTTGTGCAGTGCCAGTCTTTTTCCCTTGTTCGTGCTGTCTGGGGATGATGTTGGAGATGTCAAGTTAACATCGCACGATCCTAGGCTGCCTCTCCTGTCAATATTCACGAGTGCCCAAAGACTACAGCACGGACTTCGTTCATTATTTGGCTGGGGGTTTAAGGTCATTTTACGACACATATGGGTGGTAGCAAAGAGTCCGAGGGGAAAAAAACCACAAGTATTTGGCTGTCAGCAGGGATTCGAACTCATGACCCGAACATTGAAAGTCCATCGCTATACCGGGTCGTAAACACGGAATAACAATAATTATAATGACAGTACTTATAACCTATTGCTTGATAACCGGTCTAAACGCTAAAAAGGGAATAGGGGGGGGGGGGGGAACTACGTATACAAAAATAGCGGAAGAAAATTGCATATACAATAAAATTGCATATGTAGTTGAATAGACCATATCACGCATTCCCTATGCACAGAAACTGTCACTGCACTCCTGCACACGTTGAAGCAGTAGTGGCGTAAACGACTCTGCAGAGAGACTGGACTCTTCTAGGAATCCCTAGTCACCGTCGTTAGGGCCCACAAACCATCATAATCAGCACCATCATCGTCATAAGTATCACCAGCACCAGCAGCATGATCATCGTCGTCGTCATCGTCGTTGTCATCAGTATCATCATTTTCATCATCTTCAATATCATCACCATCATCAGTATCATCATCATCAGCATCATCACCATCATCATAAGCATCATAGCCATCATCAGTATCGTCATGAGCAGCATCGTCGTCATCAGTAATATCAGTGTCATCACCAACGTCATCGTCAGAATCATCATATATGCGCCGTCATAAAGTGTCCGTATACTTTGACTGGTCGTTGTGGAGAGTTGAACGTTTACAACGGCGTTAGCAGATGGACGTAGCCTAAACAGTTTGTGGCTAGTGCACAGTCGCACCATTAGCACGACCCAACCCTTCAGTTTGACTACTGACACACAATAGACGCCGCTGCAGCCGCCAGACGCGATCAAATATATAAATAAATACAACCTGCCCACCGCACCCAGTTTTACTGCTTCGCGGGTTTGAACTCGACGTATACACCCTTCAGATCTGTGGGCTAAGAAAAAAGTTACGATGCGCGTATTTCACCGACATGCGCCGGCGGCTGTGGTTTGGAGGAATTGTCTGAATGTGCGGTTGTTCCCAGAGCCGCCAAGGGTTAGAACAAAAAGCTTGTAAAAGTGAGTTGGCACCGTTCGCACAGGACGGGTGGGCGGCTGGGTGTTTAGGAATTTTGGAGTCCTTTTCCACCACGCATGGCTGATATCAAACTGAGACGGGGCAACGCCGAGAAAAAGGCCAGCACAAATATTTGGCCCCAGCCGTGATTCGAACTCACGACCCGAGCATTGCAAGTTCAACGCTCTACCATTCGGCTATCCCGGCTCCCCTCGCACAGGACAGGTGAAAAACATTCCAATCGCAAGTGACAAACACGATAGCTGGTGTTTTCTGTGTACTTAACTCTTAAACGCCCATGCAAAAATCACAATTTTATTTGAAATCTTCACATCACTAAGACCCACTTCATGAGGCTACTATTACACAATCCCGTGCAGCGATTTTGGCCTAGCGGAGAAGGCCCACGCTTTGCGTAATAGTGGCTTGAAGTGGCTCCTACTGGTGTGCAGTGGCTTGTTCTTGTTAACCAGTCTGATCATATAGCGGGCATGAGTTGGTCGGGCGAGGGAGTTCCGAGAGATAATTGTGCACGCACAGCTGAATGTCAGTTCGCATCGATCAGCAGGTCGCCATTCAGTGTAGCCATAGTTCAGCTCAAGCTGGAATCTCTCCGCTTGGAAAAGTCCATACGCGCTCCATCCCTTTTCTCAGTACTCTCACCAGTATTCGAGTCTGTTCCATTGTTGGTTTGGTTCACAATATTAAAGTATAGTAATTTAGTACGAGTCTGTTCCATTGTTGGTTTGGTTCACAATATTAAAGTATAGTAATTTAGTACGAGTCTGTTCCATTGTTGGTTTGGTTCACAATATTAAGTATCGTAATTTAGTTCGAGTCTGTTCCATTGTTGGTTTGGTTCACAATATTAAGTATCGTAATTTAGTTCGAGTCTGTTCCATTGTTGGTTTGGTTCACAATATTAAGTATCGTAATTTAGTTCGAGTCTGTTCCATTGTTGGTTTGGTTCACAATATTAAGTATCGTAATTTAGTTCGAGTCTGTTCCATTGTTGGTTTGGTTCACAATATTAAGTATCGTAATTTAGTTCGAGTCTGTTCCATTGTTGGTTTGGTTCACAATATTAAGTATCGTAATTTAGTTCGAGTCTGTTCCATTGTTGGTTTGGTTCACAATATTAAGTATCGTAATTTAGTTCGAGTCTGTTCCATTGTTGGTTTGGTTCACAATATTAAGTATCGTAATTTAGTTCGAGTCTGTTCCATTGTTGGTTTGGTTCACAATATTAAGTATCGTAATTTAGTTCGAGTCTGTTCCATTGTTGGTTTGGTTCACAATATTAAGTATCGTAATTTAGTTCGAGTCTGTTCCATTGTTGGTTTGGTTCACAATATTAAGTATCGTAATTGAGGACTTTATTTATTTACCTTTTTGTGGGCTGACAATATCCAAAGCAGAGAGGGAGGAAGCCGGAGTACCCGGAGAGAACTCCCATTGATCGGCCCGAATGAACGGTGTCAGATACTGCTATTGCTAGAGAAAACAATTCGATGTCGCAAGTGGGACTGGAACCTCTGTCCTCTCATATTGGTAGCAGAGTCTTAACCACTGGACCACCGACTGCCCTATGAGACAAAACTACTGACCATGGTTTGTTTGACAAAATCAGTCTGCCGGAAGAATTTAATACACACCTTCTTTTTACCTTTTTTTTAACTCTCTCAGTGCTGAGAGTTTTTCCCAGCAGCACTACTAGTAGATGATTGCTTCCCGGTGACTGGTAGAAACCCGTTTTGCTGTATTCAGTTCCTCACTTTATGATGTCATGACTGAGAATAAAAATAGAAAGTTGGCGATCCCATAACTCGGACCTCTGCAGCCACGCATTGTGAATGAGAGGGCTCCAAATGGGGACCGGCCTTAGCATAGAGAGAGTTAAGGAAACGACATAAGGTGTTCAATAAAGTTAATCATAATCGCGGCCTTGCTGTTACAAACCAGTTCAGAGCTGAACAGACTTTCGTTCATCTTCAACCAAACTGGCCACCACCGACCATTCAGTATTGCTCGAAATATAAACAAAACTATTTCTGTGTTTCTCATGTGTATTTGCCACCCATAAACACCTCCAGGTGAGGGCTGATCCTGTATACACTTCAGTTTGTGCTGTGTCAGGGCTGCTTCGATCTGGGTTTGGCCGCCTCGCCCCGAAGGCGCAGTGGATTCGAGTCAAGGTCAGTTACAGACCGGTATTAGCTTCCGGGTCATGTAGCAAAAACTGACTCCGTTAAATATAGTAGAACATCTTTGCCCCTTTTAAAATTTGTGTGCAGAGTAAAACATGGCAATCTGGTGCTTTTTGTTGGCTTTGTAAACAAGTTTCGTGTCAGGTAATAGTAAAATTAGGGAAAAATGAGACTGGCTTGTGGACTATTTGTATTCATGCGCGGCTGGCACAGGAGCCAGCAG